>JAAEAF010003902.1:0-57391 GCA_011037195.1 Triatoma infestans
CATGGTGATACCTAAACGTAATATCAAGTTTCAACTTTCTAAGGTTTTCCGTTTTTGAGCTATGCTGTTCACATACATACACATACCACACACACAGACCATTTGCCAAAAAAACACTTTTTTGGACTCAGGGAACTTCAAAACGGATATTTCCGGTGAAAACTCGATATCGAAAATTTAACACGATTACAATACTTCCTTCCTCTTACTAGGAGTAGTAAGTGAAAGTAAAAAAAACAACTTGATTTTAAGTAGTTCTATGGCATTTGTGACATTAAATTTCAAATGTTAATGGGGTTAGTTCAATGTTATTGGCGCTCTCTTATGGATTACAATGTAATCATTTCTCTACCGGCTTAGTGGAGGTTGCAGTTTATTTCATAAAATTGGACACGTCGCAGTACATGTTCCTCTTACTCTTGATAAGAACTATAATAATTACTCCTGGTTAAAAAAAATAACTATAAAATTTTGATTTAGGATAAAAATATTTATTACAGTGAAATAATTTCATGACAATAAACCTTTAATTTTTTTTTTTTGTTGAAAAAATAAATGAGATCATATTGTATAATAAATATATATTATATATAAGTAAAAAAAAGATAGAATTGTAAACTGAATTCAAAAGCGCGTAATACGGATTATTATATATAAAATATTATGAAAAGATTTATAATTTATTGTAGATAGGAGTTTCTTGGTTGAAACATTATGCAGCAGTAGTAGAGAACACATGTAGCGAGGTGGTGCCGAGGTAACAATAGGTCAATGCATGGGTATATCCAATTGGGACACAAAAGAGACAACCTTGTTTTTTTTTTTGGTAATGACAAAATGGAGATCAATGCCCTTATAGAGCAGATCACTGACCATCAATTTATACCTATAGTTTCTTGTGCCGAAAGTTAAGGATTTAGTAGTAATATTATTTATTAAAGATAAACTAATAATGAACTTATATTAATGTTAATTTGACTATAAATTATCAACTATTTTACAATAAAAAAAAAAATATTCAATTTTCTCTTTAGTAAACAAGTCTGGCAAACCTTCTCCCCAAAGCAACGGTTTGTTGATTGATGTAAGTAAGCTTGAGTTAACTTGAATATGGGGAGCCAGGCGTTAAACAACTAAAATTTACTATCTTTGCCATGGTGTTACCGATTTGTATGGAAATGATTCTTAATGATATAGTTCAGTCGAATTTATTACAACTGTATAATTTAATATGGAACAAGTAGTAATAAGATGTATGTTTGATATAACGGCTTAGATAATATTTTTATAGTGGCTTAAAAATGGAACCGTTCAGGAGATAAATGTAGACCGATGCTATAGTTGTTTTTCTTGGAAATTCCCTTTACTTTTATTAAACTCGAGTCCCTAATTAGTGTCATTGAAACACAAAATCATCTTTTCACCGTTAATACGCCACATAATGAATTTATTGCATTCATTTCAAGGTTTTCGAAATTATGTTTTTTTTTTACAAAAATTCATGATATTTTTTGAGATTTTCTGAAATGAAAAAGTGACCATGTATAATGTTGTGGTCAGCATAACCCACAAAACGGAAAAATTGCCGAAGTTCAAAAACGATATTTTTTTTTTTAAGTGCTAATTGGAGTTCCAGTAAGTAAAGTTTTGGTCATTCAAAATCGGACAATAAAATAAAATCTGGTGTGAAACACTCGCATAACTTTCTCTTACTCCAGTTTTCAAAATTATAATTGACAAATTTTATAGTTTGTGTACCAAATTTAATGAAATTCGACGAAAACTGAAAAAAATCTGTGTCCAGTAAAGCGCACTTCCGGTTTAACTCAAGTTTCTAGAAACTTGAATTTTGGCCATCTATTAATTTCCAAAATTATTTTGTTTGGATGATGAATTGTTAATCAACTATGATAGCACTTTAGAGAAAAACATAACCCCAATCCTCCCCAAAAGTGCCCTTAAATGAATTTTCCCAGCGAAATGTTTTAAATAAAAGTTGTAGATCATTGTATGTATAGTTTATATGAGAAGTTTTATTTTTGAGAAAATCGCGAAAAAGTGAAAAAATAATCATTTAGTAAAGTGGCAAAGTAAACCCACTTATGGTCATCCGATTTTTTTTAAACTCGGAATTTCAACAACATATTCAATTCTAATTAACATTATTCAGATGACAGAATTGTCTAATAAACTGAAATAGTACTTTAGAGGAAGCCGTTCCCTACTCCCCACCATTCCCCAAAAGTACCCTTAAATGAATTTTTCTGGAGACATGCTTCAAATAAAAGTTGCAGCTCTTTGTATATGTAGTTGATTTCCAAAGTGTTCAAGAAATCGTTTGGAGCTTTGAGACAAACGCAAAAAAGTAACAAAAAAAAAAAACTTACTAAGTAAGTGGTACTTGTCCGGTTGAGGAATTTTGACAGATGACCCATTTCGGATCCCCATGTTGATACCTAACGTAATATCAAGTTTCACGACGGTTTTTTCGTTTTGGCTATGCTGTTGTCAGCATCTATTATACAGATAGAGACTATTTTCTAAAAACCACTTTTTCGGACTCAGGGGACCTCAAAATTTGACAAGATTACAATACTTCCTCTTACTAGGAGTAAGAGAATGTAGAAAAGGTCTCTGGGAATTTGGAATATTTACATATTTATGAATTTGTCCCGATTTCTTTACTTTTCCCGAAAATGGCTCCAACGACTTCCTTTAAACTTAATTTCAACTAAACTTAATAAAGGTTATTCAACTTATATTTGAAACATTTCTTCTGGAAAATGTCATTTTTTATGAGGTTCTGGGGACGCTGCGAAGTTAGGCTTATCTATTAAGTCCTGCTGTTGTAGTACAATTATACGAAAATCTGGTGTGAAACACTAACACGCATTTCTCTTACGCCTCTCAATATAGTTATATATAAAATTAATAATTCTTTTTAAATTTCAAATTGTTGCTCATTTGTCCTCGTAACACAAAAAGTTGTTCATTAAGTTGAGATCTAAGTCCAGCGATAGGATTGTAGAATAATGTAGTAAAGAATTCATTAATAAAATTAAAGAATATTAATGACTTTAGCTATAATTTAGATACAATAATGAAAATGGTTATTTAGCTAGAATAAAGGACTGAACATTGGTAAAGCGTCTTTGGTGAGATACAATCAACGTTTAAAAAAAAAACAAAAAACAAACAAACATTAGTTAACCATTCTTAATAACAATAGTAAATATATTTATTTGGTACCAGACTTAAAAAACTGCTTGCTTATTATGAAACCATTATTTCGTCATTTTATTAAAACAATACAGTCAAAACAGGAAGTTTATAATAATTTATGTAATTTTTTTTAAATTTTACTGGAGATATTTATATAAAGAAGAAGAAAATGTGACAAGTTAGTAAAATAATAAGTTGCTGAGCTGTTATTTTTATGTAATATATCTGTGAATATTATTGAAAATAAAATTATTGTTTTTTTTTTTTAACTTTGTACGAAAATGTAATTCCCACAGTATTCATCTTTCTCTTCATATTTCATATATATATATATGAGGTTGTGAATAATATGAGACGGATTTTTTAATTTTTTTTATTCAAGTAGAATTACAATTCAACATTGTCCCCTTCAAAGTAACTACCTTGGGAAGCCACACAACGCTGAAGACGATTCTTCCATTAGTCATAGCAGTGCTGGAACTCGGATACTGAAATAGACTTCAGTTGGTCGGTTACGGCTGTTTGAATATTCTCCAATGTTCCAAAATGACGTCCCTTGAGGTGATTTTTTTCAATTTGGGAAACAAAAAAAAGTCACATGGACTCAAGTCGGGTGAATAAGGAGGCTGAGGAGCTACAGGAATGTTATTACTCAAATACTCATTAATAGAAATCGCGGTGTGACACGGAGCATTGTCGTGATGCAACACCCACTTGTTTTTGATGTTTGGTCTCACACGCATGACTCTTTTTCGAAGTCTCTCAAGAACTTCTCGGTAAAAATGTTGGTTTACCATTTGGCATTGAGGCACAAATTCTTTTGAACAATTCCTTGGCTATCAAAAAAGCAAATCAGCATGCATTTGATTTTTGACTTGCTCATTCTTGCTTTTTTTGGCCTTGAAGAGGTTGAAGTGTGCCACTGCATGCTCTGACGCTTAGTTTCTGGGTCATACTCAAACACCCATCACTCGTCTCCTGTAATAACACGTTCCAAAAATTTGGGATCGTTTTCAATTGCTCCCAAAAAGTCAAGGCTCCTTTCCTTTCTGATGTCTTTTTGCTGTTGTGAAAGATTTTTCGGAACCATTTTTGCACAAATTTTTCTCATCCCCAATTCATTAGTCAAAATTTGATGAACGGTTGTGTGAGTCAAATTCACTCTTCGCCGATCATTCGAACTGTCAAACGACGATCTGAACGCACGAGATCGCGGATTCTGCCAGCATTTTCGTCGGTTCTTGAAGATGAAGGCCTTCCGCTGCGAGGCTCGTCTTCAATTGTTCCCTTCCTTCTGCAAACGACTTAAACCACCTAAAAACCTGTGCTCTCGATAAAACATTGTCTCCATAGGCCTGGCACAGTTTTTCAAACGTTTCCGTTGCACTGTGCCCAAGTCTGAAGCAAAACCTGATAGCACAACGTTGCTCGTAATTGATGTCACTCATTTTTAAAACGCACTGAAAAAACCTTGCTCACAAAAAAAGTCACTACGGACAGTGCACAACTCTAGCATCTTCAAATTTGCACTGGACGTGTATCAGATGTTTACTATTTTTACGGCCGCGTCTCCAGTGTGCCAGATCGATACTAGAAAAGTCAGTCTCATGTACTAATTTACACACCTCGTATATTTCATATATATATATATATATACACTATTACTGCACGTATTATTGATATGGCAGAGGTTGAACAGGACTGATTTTGTTCTCCTCATTTTGATAAAAGAGATGATCAAAGAAATAGATACTCGAAGGACATAATAAAGAACAAACACGATGGCAGGTCTTTTTTAGAAACTGCACTTTGGAAGAACAGCCATATGAAATTTTAAACTGTAAGAATGGTGCTATAATGGATGTGAGATGGAAAGAGAATTAGAGAAAATGAATTTTAAGATAAAATACAGTAGAATATATTGCTGAACACTGTATAATAAAAGAAACGCACGAATTCCAAGGACTTAACAGTAGAAGTTAGGTAGTGAGATATATATAGAGAGACAGACTGGCTGAATGATGAGAAAGTAGTAGAAGGTTGCTGACTTGTTGCTGGATCGTCGTAAACTGGTTAAAACGCTGTCCTACAGGGCTAGCTCGGCTGTATATAACCAGAGTCTCCCACCCTAGTCTGGCCTGGATTGGGAGTAACTAGATTGATTCATTTTTTATTCATTCAAGTTTGTTTTTTTTATTCCCTTAATTTCATTCGGATCCTATGAATCTATAATGATGCGGATTCCATAACAGTGTGCGAACTACTACAAGTGGATTCATTCAACAGTAAAACAAATGCCGGATATCGGATATAAGATTTCTTTCTGCATGATCCCTCCAGCAGTTATTATGTGGCGAGAAGTTTCATAACTATGAAGCAAATTGGAGAACCAACTTTTTTTGGCGGATATTAAAGAAGAAAAAACTGGACAGGTGAATAAATGTGTGAGCACAATGGGTTTCCAAACTTCCCAAATTACACACAGAAATTTGTAACGTATCCTTATTATTTTATAAGTTCGATTTTATAAATAGGTATTGCTTTTAAATAATTACGATTTAACCATATAAATAAACGTAAATAAAATAAATAAATAAAAACTTTCGATATTTACATTATTATACTATGGAATATGGAATACAAACAAATTTTACAAAATATATATTTATTATAACATTAACTTAATTATTTTAATGTGATGGATATACGTGTTTTGATGAACAAAATTTTTTCAAACTGAGATAAAATGATGGTTTACCTCAATAATTGTATTAATAGTATCTTAACAGAATAATACGATTTATATTATGAAAACCAATACTCGTAATTTCGTCTACAATATCAACACCTTCATCACAATGACATTCGAATCAAATGATCATAGGAAAAAAAGTGAAGCGTTTCTCTCTTGCTAAATTTCCTCTGATAATGAATTTCTTTCCTGTTTTTGGGTGAAGGTTTCCGGTTGGGTGAAAGTTTTTGGATAAATGTTTAATATTAATTTTTTTTTTCAAGATTGATTTATTTAATTTTTTATTTGACTGTCTCTACACTCAGATAATATTATAGGTTTAATTTGTACGGCCCACAGTTTGGAAATAACTTTTTATTACGTGATTACGTCGAAAAATGAGGTGTGAAACAATTGCATGACTATATTGTGCTTTAAAGGTCATTATTTCCCTTAAGCACTTGAATAAAGGCGTCATTGCATCATAAACAAATTATTCAGCAATATAGTAGCCACTTCAATTATAATAAGAGGTGTTAATTATAAACATCTTTTACTATGGTTGCCGATCATGATCAATCAGCTTTTTTCTGCAGCGAGTTTAGGAAAATGGAAATTTTGTGAAGAGCTAAAGTTGTTGCAAATTCCAACTTGGTCGAACATTTCTTGTAAAACATTTTATTATAGACAATTTTCTTCACAATATCAACACTGGAAATTATAGACACTGGATATAGAGTTTTGGTTTCACTTGCTCCTTATAAAAATGGTAAGGTTAGTTTGTTAGCGAAACAAAATAGAACGTACTTAGACAGAACATGAATGAGCAATCTTACGAAATTCCTTATTAGAATGAACCAATACAGTCGTAGTTAAAAGCAATTCGCAAACAAAGATACAAACAGACATAGGCTATAAGACTTGAATCTATTCTTTGTTTACTTTTAAATAAACCTATTCAATGTCTTTCTTCATCCAAACATAGAAAACTACACCTAACTAGCTTAATCTATTAATTATGTTATCAAATTATAATTTAGTTGAAATTATTTTGTAACAAATGTTACACGCCATAAATTCTTTATAAATTTAATGATAATAACAATAATAAAGTAAATTACCTTATGTTGTTTAGGTTGTTTCCTCAGGTTAGATTTACCATTGATAACAATGTTATCTCCAATAAATCTAATATTACAAATAGTTGGCGGTTCCCAATCTTCTTCACCTGACCCATTATCTGTTTCATCTTTACATCCATTGAACTACAACAAAAAATAAAAAAAATGAATAAAGTATAAAAACAACAAACAAACAAATAAATATTTTTGTTTAAATAAACTATCTTCTATTAATAATAATAAATACGTAATTATTTATAGTTACAATACTAAAAATTATTTGTCTGGAGGGACCAAACCCTTCGCTATCCAAAGCCCCACTAAAAACCCCAAGAAAAACAACAACAAACTGGGCCTAGAACAAATATCCAGACACGCCTCTAATCCATTTAAGATTCACCGCAGTCCGAACAAATCGGACAATAACCTTAAATGGAAATAGCTAAGCTCTTCCACAGACATCCAGTTCCGACCAAAGGTCCTGAACCTAATTTCCTCACAACCCAAACAATCTGTCATAAGATGGATGGATAAGATGGGTGTTTCCTCCTCTGTCTCAAGGGCTCTACAAAATGGATTCAGCATGAGCCCCAATTACGTAGAGATGTCTTCTTAACCACAATATCCAACAAGGGATCCAACCAGATGGCTGAATAAATGAAGATAACATATCTGTGTACACTCTACAAGAAAAAGAGCAGATCCCAAAATATTACCTTATTACTTATAGCCTCGTAAAGGAATATCATTTCATTTATCTTTGTAAGCTCGAAATGTATGCCACAAATTTACTAAATAATATTAAAAAAAAAAGAAAGAATAAAATGTTTAATGAAACTCCGACTGTTCTTCGCTAATTTCAAAATAATATCAGCCATAAAGCCAAAATAAGTTTCTACAAGTTCTCTCTTTCAATAGATGTGTCTGCTCTGCTGTGAAGGCTAGGCTTAGAGGAAAAGTGAAGAACAAAAATTTCTAGTTTTTTTAAGATAAGATAATGAATAGGATTATAGGTCTCTGTCTGGTAAGAGCCCGGGCATGCGTAGAGGTCGAACCTTTCTTGGAAAATATCAACAACCACATGACTGAAAACCATAAGCCATTATTGAGTGGACAAAGTTCTGAAAATGCTGAATGCTGAAAATGTTGAATGAATAATGCTGTTCAGCGGGAGATCGTAATCGATAAAGAAGGGTTAAGGTCAAAAATGAAATGTAATAACCAAAGTGATCAAGTTGGCAGTGATTTAAAGTATGTGTTTAAAGTATCTCTGTGCAGTGGTTTAAAGTATCTCTTTTAAAGGATGTGTAAAATGATTGTATTTTTTTTTTAACTGCGAACTAAACAAAGAAAATTGAATTTTCCATAATCTGCAAACAATAAAATTAATTTGAAGTGATAAATGGATAAAAAACAAATATTTCTTAACAGAAATTAGTTAAATATATCCTTCCCTATATGGTGGACAAGGAACAATTTTTCATTTATGATTATTTTAAAAGATACTCTTTAAATTGTTTCTTCTTAATCGAATATTTTGTACCAAATTTATCAGCTGACACTGGAGATTTATCGATTGATACTTTAAGGACTTGTAACTGATACTTCTTTCGTTAATATTTCTACTACAAAGAAATAATTTTGCGTTTGTGTCTGGCAAAACAAAATTAGCCCAACTGATTAGGGATTGGGACAGAATGGGTGAAAAGAAAGTGCTGAGAATAATTTTGATTGTTGGACTGAATGGTAGTATGAAAGAGAACCATCGAGGAGGTCGGATTAAACTGTGCTTGATGAAATCTAAATGATCATCAGAAAAAAAAAAAAATAAATGATCAGATAATTGGTAGAATCACGCTACATGGATGACATCTCTGAAAACAAAGTGATATTGACATTTATCTCTGAAAAAATAAGAGATTTATCTCAAAATGGAGATTACGACAAACACTCAGTTAATATGAATAAAAATGTTCTAGAACAAGTACAATTTTATTTTATTTTTTTCTACTAATCATCAATCTTGATTTCTACAAAATTCAACTTTAAGTCAAATCACCGAATAAAATAATTTATATCAATAATATCAATGTATTTACCAGCCAAAAAGCAATATAAAGAATTTCTTTTTTGTAATATATTGTAGGAGAGTTAATGGATAAATTTATAAAAACATAGTTGAAGGAAAACTATGAAAAATAGCCTCATAAAGTAGATAATTTCATTTATCTTTAGGCTTGATATTTACACTCGATATATTTATATGTATATATATAGGTGTACGAATATATGACTCATAAAGGTGGATTTAACTTTGGGCTCAATAATATCAAAGCAATATGGTATTTATGTAGAATACGTGATGTATATTATACATAAATACATAATACATATATACTATATATAATAAACCACAATGTATATATATACCACATATATATATATTTTATTAATTTCGCTCAACATAGAGGTGGTGGGCGAATCAGAAAGCTACTCAATCAGAAAGTAGAAGTGATAACATTGTAGCCCAAAAGAGAGAGCCACTAACACTGAACCAATCCCATATAACATTTAAAATTTAACACAACAAACAAATTTAGCATCAGAAATGCTTCAAATCTTTATAATATAGTGTCCTATTTAAACGATCCACTTTTGAAATAACTCTTAAACGAAGCAAGATATCTAAAAAGTGAACATAACGTTTGTTGAAGTATTTTCGTTCTACTTTATGATAGTGTTAATGTTTTTTTGATTTTATTGCCGCCTTACACCTTAAATCGGTGGTTGAATGTGGCGATTTCCTGGTTTGACCACCCCCACTTTTTACTACTGTATTGAAAACTATTAAAAAAATGAAGAAAAATGCCTTTAATTTCGCTTCAATATTTCAAACCGTTGCTGAGATATTCCAACCATAAAGATTCAATTTTTGTCGTTTTTTTTTCCTATTTTTCTGTTTCGTAAACTAAAATTAAAATCGGATTTTCTTATTAATTTGGAATAAATAAGAGAGTTCAAATGCTGTTAAAACTTAAAAAAAAACTATTTTAAAACCATACGAGACATGAAAATCAGGTAAAACACCATTCAAATAAAACAATTTTCCAGTACACTTACAAAAATCTATAAAAAAAAAAAATATTTCCTATATATTCAAAATGACCTCCTCGCCTTGACCGGCACAAACGCAGTCGCTGCCCAACATATGAAGTTGCAGTATCATGTCTGCCGGAATTGCTAGGCAGGTTTTTGGATTAAGTTTTCTCTAGATGCTTCTGGAGTTGTTGGTTTCTTGGAGGCAATAAAATAAAAATAAAAAAAAAAACATTAACACCAACATAAAGTAGAGCGAAAATACATCAACAAACGTTATGTCCACATTTTAGATATGTTGCTTCGTTTAAGAGTTATTTCAAAAGTGGCTCGTTTAAATGGGACACCCATTTTATACGTATAATGGTAAAATACATTTTACCATTTGCTAAAAACATTTTTATCCTATATTTGACACGATCACAATACTTCCTGTTACCAGTATAAGTAATAAGAGAGAGTAAAAATTGTGAGAAGTTCTAATCTAGCTTTTTGAAAATTTAATACAAGTTTATTAATCAAAAATCATATAAAAATGGATAGCCAAATATTTTTTCCCATCAAACTAAAAAATACAGTCATTATTAAACTGTTAAACATAAAAATTAAAATACGTGTTTAAAGGTAGGTGTAAAATACTTTTGGATACCTGAACAATCTTTATTATAAAGAAAAGGAATATATTTCGTGACAAAGATTGCAATGATAGATAGCGTGCTAGTACAGTCCTAATTTTATTTTAATATTATTTTTTTCTGTTTGAGGTGAAAGTATTTATGCCAATGATATATTACGGGATGTGGACTGAATAGATTGGCAAGGTTATTTGTAGATAATAGTACAGAACTGTGGCACTCTACACACGGTTTAGAACGTACTTTTTTTTTTCTTTTTTTTGTGTTAAAATACTGGGCTGTAAATAAAAAACTAAACGTATTAACTGTGTAACTCCCTCTGTTGATGAGAGTTTCAATTAAAATTCAACAATCAGCATTATATCGATGAAAATAAGAAACAATTATCAGATGGTTATAATTTACTCATGGGAACGAATTATTTTGTGGCACGAATTATTATTCGTGAATATGATGAACGAATCAAGTAAAAGATTTGAAATATGAATAGATAAGGAAGCGGTTATCACCAATTATCTTCATCGAGTGGTTATCAACATCATTTCTTTGAACGTTATCTCATTTTGGGACAGGCCGAACATGAAAAGAACTCCAAGTTAGAGGAAGCTGTGCGGGCACAGTATACAACCAAAGATGTAACACTTCTCGCTAAGAACAAAATAATTTCTATGATAGTAGTTATGAAGTGTTCTTAAGACAAAAGATTTATTATTTCATAGTCGTCATCTTCTCCGAGATAATCAGTACAATTCGAAGGCTAAAAAGGGCAATGTGGGCGGGCCTTGATTCGGATATATTCCCAAGTCTTAAGATTTCAATAGAACGGGGGGGGGTTATCAACTTTTTGTTTAAATTAATGGAAAATTATGCAAGACTATAAGGAAGTTGGTTCATATAATGGCCATGCAGATTAAAAAGCCAACATCCCGCAGCACCGCAGTAAAGTCAAACGATACAACACTCTTTGTCAGGAGGTATCTATCTAACTATGATTCTAATTTCACACAGTAAAAAAAGTATCCCGAAGTTAATCCCAGAATGTCTTAATTCAGGAAAAGTAAGTATGAGAGAGTGTATTCAAAAAATAGACGATTAGATTCTGTAGACAGGCACTGGTGATTACCTTTTGTTTTTACTTATTCCATAAAGTGGGATAGCCAGCCTTTTTTTAATCAACAATTTTTTGCAATGAAAGATATTTTTTTTTTAAACGATTTACAGGGGTTTCTTCATATGAATCTCATTCACAATGAAACATTTTCTTAATAGTTGCAAGTTTAACTAAATGTTTGCTGCGCTTCAATACTCTGTATAAATAATGAAATCACATGTTACAACAAAGACAGTCAAGTTTACAGTCAGCGCTCTCTCTCAGTATCGTAATAAAATGAAATTTCCCGCAAAAATGCTGCAAATTAATATATATATATATATATAAATTAAGTGTACATGGACACCATGTTTAAAGTTCATTGCAGCCGTTATCGAGAAAATTTAAAAAAAGTGAAAATTCCATTCTGTAAGCTGAAACTTCCGGAATAAATGATTTTGCCCAAAACTTTTTGGTCGATCTTTAAGCAAGACATATATACACACATACACACACACACTCAGGACAAAAACTTATTTCTATCAACCATTTTTTCATACTACGAAGCCTTCTATTTGTGTTTAAAGAAAATCAAGGAAGCCACCAAACCAAAGTGACATGTAAACATTTTCTTTAAAGTCGCACTTCCTGTTAAGCGACTTTAAATTTGGAATTCTACTAATCCTTAAAATGTGTATTATATATGTTACCGGCAAAGTATGAAATTCAGGCATTTCATATAATACCTAACTACTTTAGGCAAAGTAAGAAATATCCTTTTTATTGCATACTTGGGCTAGACATTCTATAGAATGTCTACGTCGTCTTAGGCAAAGTATGGAAAGGCTTAAAAGCTGTATCTATTAATGCCATATATAATTATGGCCTAGTTATTGCTGCTAAATTTTACCGAAGGAACGCTTTTTTCTCAAGTAGCTGGTAACGTTCATCTGTTAAAAAAAAAAAAAAAAAAACACTATTCCTTGCTGTTGTATTTCTTCTTTTCCTCAGTTCCTCCTCAAAACGGCATCGAAACACATTTTTATCCATCACATCGAAACACATTTTTATCCATCATTAGAACTATAAACCACACGGGACAATCTAAACACATAACCTCACGAACCTCAGTAGCCGTACAGGGAAGGTTACTTTGCCTATGGCTTCTATAGAATGCCTAGGCAAATTAGAGAAATTGGGGTAAATTCTATACATTGCATAATGTTTTTAGGTATTATATGAAATGCCTAGGCATTCTGTACTAAAATGGTATTGAAGAACTAATACCAAACGCTAGTGTTCCCTCAGAACCTCCCCACTCGCACCCTCCCGAAAAAATCAATATTCCCAGAAAAATATTTCAAATAAAAGTGTTAGGTATTTATATATTCAAGAAAATCGCGAACAATTCGCAAAACCCCTTTTTTTAGTCAAGTTGCACTTCCTGTTGATGAATTTTTGCCCGAAATCTTCGTATCAGTTGCGATGGTTGATGTACCTACCCAAAAACAGAATATCAAGTTTCAGCTTCCACCAATTTTTCAAATTTTTTGAGATATTTTGTTCGCATAAATACAAAGTATTCGCTAAAAAAAAAAAAACAAAAACATTATTTTTGACGTCAAATATTTCTGAAGAAAATTATTCCAAAAAAATTTGACATTGTCCTAATAATTCCTTTTACCAGATTTAAGAGAAAGTTAAAATTTGTCAATTTTGTAAAAAAAAAAGAAAAAATAATGATAATGTCAAAATTCCAGCGCTGTCATATTTTTTTGGAAAGTTTAAAGGAGAAAGTAAAAAAAAAAAAAATATGACAATCAAGTTTCCAAATTATAGAAATTTGTAAGTTAATTTAAAAGTTGCTAATTTATAGCAGAGAATTTTTGTATGATATTTTTTAAATATGATATACTTTGTGCATTATGGTTTTATTCTCAATACTGACGATTTAAACATAACAATGCCCCCCGGCCACGCAATACAACAATATCTTTTGTCTGATTCACTGTACTTGTGGGGAGACTTACTGTAAAACAAACTTGTTATAAATAATTTTTAATATTTTTGTTTATATAGAAAAGAATGTGTTTACAAAAAAAAAACAAAAACAAAAAAAAAACCAAAACAGTAAAACATAAATATGTGTATTCATATACAAAATATTCAAAAGAATCTATTATTATATTTCAAATAAGATGGTTAACAATGTTTAAAACACACGTCTTGTGGTCTCTATATTCAAGTCAGTTTGTGGTGCTTGATAGATACAGGAAATAATAGTTAAAGAAAGATAAAAGAAGAAAAATACAAAAACAACACTTGCTCACAAGTGAACTAAGAGTAATTGCTGTCAATCAACCGACAATTCTAGTTAGTTGAGGTAAACATTTGAACCGGTTCAATGCAACAACTTTTCTGCGCATCTTTGTGTTGTTTGAATTACTGATAGTATTGTATTTATATTAACCACAAATTGGACTACATTACAATAAATTATTATATTCTTTTATTTATTCCAACACAATCATGGAATTCAATTCGTTTTTTTATTTATTGTTTTTTTTTTTTGTAATAGAGAAATTTATAAACCACATAATCTTCTATCATTTTTTTGTTTTTATTATAATTATTTTAATCTAAAAAAAAAAAGTTCATTAAAAACAAAACTACAATGATCAATTAATTTAAATTCATTTAATTTATTTTCATTTGTTGAATCATACATAAGAGAATTAATCAATTAGTACTCAATTCGAAAATGTTAGATTGAAGTTCTATAATTCGAAAATAACATTTTAAAGAATTTGAACAATATTTATTATAGACGTGAACTGCTAATATCTTAGTTAATACCCATGGGTAGGTAGCAGGCAGTTGAAGTGATTACATGTAATACAGAAAATACCGTCAATAATTCCTCAGACACTTCCTGATATCAATTTTTCCGGGAAAAGGTTCCAAAAACAAAACAAAAACAACAAATTGGTCTGAAACACGCACACTACATTCTCTTACAAATTGTATTCATGAAGTTATAAATGATATCGCAAAAGAATGAATCTTCATCGCAGAAAACTGAAAAAAAAAAACCTGTTCACCAAAAAACGCATTTCCGGTCAATCGTTTTTTGTTTCAAACTGGAAATGTTGGCAACAAATATGGTTAATCTAAGTAATATTTAGATGAAGTAATCGTATAATAAAAACGAAAATAGCTTTGCGCAGGAGTGTGTGTGTGTGTGTGTGTGCGCGTGTGCGTGCGTGATTTTGAAGAACAATTATAACTTTTATTTTCTTTTTTGAACTTAAACTCTTGTATCGATTTTACGTGCCAATATATATGTATATTTGTTTCAGTGTGTATGTGTGTGAGTTTTATTGGAACCGTTATCGAGTAAATCAGGAAAAATATAAATAATATATATCCACTAAAATGGTATGAAACTCATGTTTCCCAATTTTGATGAATAAAACTTGTTTTTTTCTTCGGATCCTCTGGGAATATTAAATGAAATATTCAGTTTTATTCGTGCTCTAGGGGACTCCCATAACATGTATTTGCGATGAAAATTCAATTCAGAAAAATCTATAAAAGAAAATGAAAAAAATCTGGTGTGAAACACTCACACAACTTTCTCTTACTCCAGTTCTCAAAATTATAATTGACAGCTTTTATAGTTTGTGTACGAAATTTAATGAAATTTGTCGAAAACTGAAAAAACTGTCCAGTAAAAGGGCACTTCCGGTTTACTAATTTTCTTGAAACTCGGAATTTTAGCGATCCATTTATTTCCAATTAATTTTGTTTGGATGATAGAATTGTATAATCAACTATGATAGCACTTTAGAGAAAACCATGACTCCTCCCCTCCACCAAAAGTGCCCTTAAATGAATTCGCAGAGAAAAGTTTTAAATAAAAGTTCTAGCTCTTTGTGTGTGTAGTTTATATAGGAAGTTTAAAAAAAAATCGTAGGAGACATTTTTGAGAAAATCGCGAAAAAGTGAAAAAAATCATTCAGCAACGTGGTATGTTGTGGTGGTTGTTTCCGCAGAGCTAGAAAGCATCAAGACATTTTCCATGTAGCCTGCTTCATTTTGTGGTCATCGACCGGTTTTCGGGCGTTCGCCCATCTTCAGGATGCGTTTTCAGACAGTGTGATAACACAGACTTGCACAGAGCAAATTCAGAAATCGGTGAATGACCACAAAATGAAGCAGGCTAACACGGAAAATGCCTCTGATAGTAAAGTGGTACTTCCGGTTGAGGAATTTTGACAGATGACCCACTGTCGGATCCCATGGTATAACTAAACAGAATATCAAGTTTGAACTTTCAACGATTTTTCGTTTTTGAGCTCTGCTGTTCACATACATACATACACACACTCCATTTTCTAAAAACCACTTTTTTGGACTCAGTGGACCTCAAAACGGATATTTCCGATGAAAACTCGATATCGAAAATTTGACACGATTACAATACTTCCTCTTATTAGGAGTGAAGTAAAAATATGGTGTGCAACACTCACACTATTTTTTCACTCACCCTAATTAATACAATTTTACAAGAAAATTGTAACCTTACAATGTTTAATTGGGGGTTTGGCTTGTATACCTGAACGGCCTAATGTGAAGCGATCCATGATAAAAACCAGGAAAGCGTGTGCAAATTCAAATTTAAAGTTAAACCTAACTGATAGCCCCTCCGAAAAAAGAACCAATCAATTTTTTCAGAAAAATGCTTCAAATAAAAGTTACTTTATTTTTTTTTATTTATTGCATATAGAAATAACATTCCTTTTGCTAGGAGTTTGGATTTACAATGTACGTTAAAAAAGTCTGAAAAATGATAATATTCATAATACATACAATAATTTTGCTTCATTTTACACAGAAATTAAAATATAGTAGTCTAATAACTGACAGTGAGAACTTTAAAATGAATAAATAAACAGAACTTTATTAGAAAGAAATAAAACTCATAACTACTGTCAAAATACAAACACTCTATAAACTAAACAAGATGTTATTAATAAAATAATAGATAATCTTAATTAATCAGAGAGTATGAAACTCCTAATTCTTAAATGCATAAATAACATATGTTTTTGTAAATTGCATTTATCTGAGAAACGGACCCACAGTGAACAGCTTTTCGAAATAGTTGGATTCAGTATCGGAATCAGTAAGATATGCATTAAGATAGTGTTCTCTAAATGGTCGCAATGCTTGACAATGGATGAGGAAATGTAAAATAAGAGTCCGGAATCTTGCTGATTAAAAAGAGATTGCCCCTCATTGAAGACAAAAGAGGAATCTTCGACATAGATCCTTGAACATTTTAGATGATATATATATATGGTAGCTGAATAATCAAATATTAGTTTACTTAAAAGTTGTAGATGGGATATGCTAAAGGATAGAAAGGAAGTAAAATATTAAAGGCGATTTCAATAACACACCGAATACTATTTATTGTAACATTATATTGACAATTCACCACTTATCATCAATATGAACAACTTTTCTAAATATAATAAATTCGCAACCGAACAGAGCAACTTTTTAATAAACAATAATTCTACATTTAATTCTATAATAAATATTTTTATTGAGAAAACTGCGTAAAGAAGTTCTAACTGAGGTTATAAAGACTGCCTACTATGGTCTGTTTCACTCCAGAATGATATATGGTGTTTGAGCTATGGGGTGGAATCTCCGAAGCTTCCATTGTATTTAGACTTCAAAAGAGAGCTATTAGAACAATGATGAAGAAGAGGGCTTGAGTTAGCTGCAGGCCTCTCTTCAAAGAATTAAATATAATGACGTTACCCTCAGAATTCATTTTGAAACAAGCACTGAATAAGAAAAAAGAGCCTTTAATTGAAACTAGAAGGTGATAAGCATAATCTCACAATCTACACAATAAAGATAATCTATGTAATATCTTATAAACAACTAGTGATGTCTGATCAACTTTCCAGTGTCATGTCGGCGAGAGTATTTAATAAAATTCCCTTAGGTGAAAGACGGTTAAGTGCCATTCAAAAAAACCATCACGCGCTTTTTGATAAAAATAAGAACTAAATAAGACTAAAAGTTTTGCACTTAGTTTTAATGTAAAGTGTAAAGTCCTTTTTACTAATTTTATTGGCAGGTAGCTGTTAATTGTTTTTGCTATGATTGACGTGCCTTTTATATTATAATTATGTACACAGGCAGAAAATAAAATAAATAAAAATAAAATAAAAATCACTTTTTTATATAATATGGATATTTAGTTTTGTGTCTATTGCCATGCTGCCTAAATTATATTTAATTCCCAAAAAGTTATTAATAAAGTTTCAATCTATGCCAGATTTCAAGCATACCAGTTTAAAGAAAATCGTTGTACCGTTTGCGAGACAAATCTAAAAATCTCAAAAACCTATTCTACGTATAAAAGATCGCATTAGTTTCTTCTAGTTTTCTCCAAATTTCTATCAATCAGTGGCGGCTCGTGACTTGGATATGTGGGGGTTCAACTGTTTTTTTTAAATACTTACATTATCTATCATAATTAGTAGCCTGGCTAGTTAAAAATCACGAAGTAAGCCAGGAGCCAGGTAAAAACTTGCATCCCTCTCCTACAATTAAATGTGTTAAATTAAGAATAAATCTATTAGCTCAGTGGATAGTGCATTGGACTTCCACGCGGAGGACTCGGGTTCGAGTCCAGCTGTGCTGCCCTTAGGTTTTTATTCCTAGGAGCTCTTACAGCACACTGTCCGGTGATGGGCAGTGTTGTCTGTAATGAGAGAACACCATCCGGAGGCCGGCAGTGCACTGAGAAGGCTCAGGCGGCAATGACCATTACTCAGTTCTCAAAATTATAATTGACAAATTTTATAGGTTGTGTACCAAATTTAATGAAATTCTTCGAAAACTGAAAAAAATGTTCAGTAACAGCGCACTTCCGGTTTACTATTTTCTTGAAACTCAGAATTTTGGCCATCTATTTATTTCTAATTAATTTTGTTTGGATGATAGAATTGTATAATCAAATATGAAAGCACTTTAGAAAATAATATAACCCCATACCTCCCCTAAAAGTGCCCTTAAATGAATTTACCAGACAAATGTTTCAAATAAAAGTTATAGATCTTTGTATGTTTAGTTTATGTAAGAAGATTCAAGAAAATTATCGGAGCAATCTTTGAGAAAATGGCGAAAAAGTGAAAAAATCATTTACTAAGTGGTAAAGTAAACCCACTTCCGGTTATCCGATTTTTTTCAAACTCGGAATTTCAACAACATATTATATTCTTATTAATATTATTTAGATGACAGAATTGTATAGCGAACCGAAATAGAACTTTAGATTGAAACCTAACCCAACCCCTCCTTCAAAACTGCCTTTAAATGAATTTTTCCGGAGAAATGTTTCAAATAGAAGTTGTAGATCTTTGTATGTATAGTTCATATACCAAATTTCAAGAAAATCGTCGGAGCCATTTTTGAGAAAATTGCAAAAAAGTAAAAAAATCAACTAGTAAAGTGGTACTTCCGGTTGAGGAATTTCGACAGATAACGTAGGGTCAGATCTCATGGTGATACCTAAACGGAATATTAAGTTTCAACTTTCTACGGTTTTTCGTTTTTGAGCTATGGTGTTCACATACATATACACACACCCGTGCACGCACACAGGCGCACACACACACAGAGAACATTTGCTAAAAACTTTTTTAACTCCGGGTAAGATCGGGTAAATTCGTTCGTAGATCGTAAGTAATGTTCATCGCGCTTGTAACCCCTACTCTTTTTGAAAAAAGTTAATAAAAACATACACTTTTCTATACTAACACAAAGAAATTTTTTATATATACATATATATATATACTAAATTCTCCAGCGCGACTCCCAACTGTGAACCCCCTGCTTCCTACTTTTTTATACATCTCCTGATACACATGCAATTCACTAAGTGTCCAAATTCATTGTACGAACATATTAGAGGAGCTCCTATACTGATATACGTTCCTATTCTTTGATGTCTGGCTCTCCGATTGTACTACTGATCTTTTTCATTAATACTTTATAGATTACACAATTTTTGTACAATTTATACTTATAGTATATACAATTTTTGGTGTGACTTATGTTCCTAACTAATATAAAAATGAAAATATTTTTTTGAAATTGAAATATGAAAGAAAATAAAATCAAATAAGAAAATTTTGCTACTTTTTTATTTAATTTTTTACTTTTTTTCTTCAAATAGTTGGGGGTTCAGTCGCGCAATCGCGAATACCAGTAGCCGCCACTGCTATCAATGCTTCTAATGTGTATTCATATTATGAAAGTGGTATAACCATATATTATACTGAAGCCTAAAGCCATATATTATAAAAGTTCGCCTAAAATTCCCCGAAATGAATTTCTCTGGGAAAATGTTTCAAATAAAAGTGACAGAAATTTATGTGTATCTTTAAATTTCAAATTTATAGGATTATTGATATGTCCTAACACAGTTAATGGAGGAACAATCCTGCCAACGAACCAACAGAGGCAGGTAGAGAATGGATTACATTGTAGAGAGCCAATAATGAACAAACAAATTTGCATTTTAATGTTACAAATTCTTCGGAGTCACATAAAAACAAATTTATTCAGAAAAATGTTATAAATAAAAATAATACGTTTCTATCTATCTAGCACTTCCGGTTGATAGATTTTGCCCAAAATCTTCGTGTCTGTTACGTGTCTGTTTAGGTAATACCTAAATGGAATATATATTTATAATAATTGGAATATAATAATTAAACTTCCTGCGTCTTTTCGTTTTTGACATATTCTGTTTACCCACACAAAGGACCATTCCAAGAAAAAAAAAAAAAAATCGTATTCAGAGGACCATAAAGCATGTATTTCCGGTGAAAAACTCAATTTCCAAAATGTAGCATGATCGCAATACTTCCTCTTAGCAGGGGGTAACAAAATGTAAAATAGAGAAAGTTAAGAACACAAAGCAACATCTAATTTATTTTATATCAATCGTAATAATAGGAATGCGGAAATCTAATGCTGAACAAGAAGAGTAACTGTAACATTTTTATTTTATCGTGTCATGGTAAAAGGAGATTGGTAAACAGAAGAACATATAATTTTTTTAAAAAAAATTTAAAGGTTACAATGATAAAAAAAAAAAATGTTTTTAAAATTAAAACAAACATGAAATACCTAATTTTGTTTATATTAGAAATTATTACAATTTTGTTTAATAATTAAACATATAGTATATACACTAATTATATACATACTAGGAAGTTACCACGTCATACTAAAAATATGTAAATACGTATACTAACTTTGCTAATTATCTGTCTGGTATTTCTATATTCTTCTATAGTAAATAAACAATGGAATTGAACACTTAACAAATAGTCATAAAACCAAATAAATAATCAAAACAAAAAAAAAAAGAAAAAGAAATACAATAACTTTTATATAAGGTTGTGGTAATAAGATTATTTGCGGCTTTAAAGTGGCAAACCATTTTGTTTTAAATAATATACATCGTTGACTATTCTGATTTGGTTGCGGCCACAATATGAAATAAATAACAATTCAACTATAGCAAATATTTCCGCATTTCGTCACTAAAATAAGGTATACAACTTGAAATAAAACAATATTATCTTCATTTAATAATAATAATAATAATAATTATTATTATTATTTATTTATATTATCAAATGGTGTATACTATTATTTGGTTATTTTATTTATTTGGAATATGAGAAATAGAAATGTTATAAGTTTCCTCTTTAAATATCCTAATATTTCTATTAAAGAATGTGTGAAATTCAAGCTTATATTCAATTAGATAAGCTCATTCGGAAAATAATATGATTCTGTCTGTTATCTGAACAATGCTCACACATTGTTAACAAACAAAATTTTTTTTTCCCAAGTAAATACAGATTTCCTTATTTCAATTGTGAATAAAACAAAAGAATATTTGTCCGCCTTGATGTATGTATCATAATGACGTCTTGTTTTTATTTTATTTATCTTCAAGAATAAACGTTATAATACAGAATTGCATTCATGTTATAAACGATAATTAATTACAAAAACTACAAAAGGAAAAAAATAATAATTTACTTGTAAATTAAAGTTAAAAAATAATTCAAACAATAGAAAAAAAAATCTGGTGTGAAACACTCACACAACTTTCCCTTACTCCAGTTCTCAAAATTATAATTGACAAATTTTATAGTTTGTATACCAAATTTAATGAAATTCGTCGAAAACTTAAAAAAAAACGGTTCAGTAACCGCGCACTACCGGTTTACTAATTTTCTTAAAACTCGGAATTATTGGCATCTATTTATTTCTAATTAATTTTGTTTGGATGATAGAATTGTATAATCAACTATAACAGCACTTTAGGAAAAAACCGAACCACCACCCCTACACTAAAAGTGCCCTTTAATGAATTTTCCTAGAGAAATGTTTTTAAATAAAAGTTGTACAACTTTGTATGTGTAAGTTTATATAGGATTTTCAAGAAAATCGTCTGAGCCATTTTTGAGAAAATCGCGAAAGAGTGAAATAATATTTAGTAAAGTGGTAAGGTAAAGTAAACGCACTTCCGGTCATCCGATTTGTTTCAAACTCGAAATTTCAACAACATATTTAATTCTAATTAACATTATTTAGATAAATAATTGTCTAATAAACTGAAATAGCACTTTAGTGAAAGCCGTAACACCATCCCTCCCCCAAAAGTTCCCTTAAATGAATTTTTCTGGAGAAATGTTTCAAATAAAAGTTGCAGCTTTTATGCTACATTGCTTGATTTATGCTACATGCTTGATGTTCCAAGTTTCAAGAAAATCGTTGGAGCCATTTTTGAGAAAAGCGCAAAAAAAAAAAAACTAGTAAAGTGGTACTTCTGGTTGAGGAATTTTGGCAGATAGCGTGCTGTCAGATCCCATGGTGATACCTAAACGGAATATCAAGCTTTAAGTTTCTACGGTTTTTCGTTTTTGAGCTATGCTGTTCACACACACACATACACGGAGAGAGAGAGAGAGAGAGCATTTGCTAAAAACCACTTTTTTTGGGCTCAAAACGGATATTTCCGGTGAAAAGTTTCGAAAATTTGAAAAGATTTAAATCCTTCCTCTTACTAGGAGTAAGAGGAAGTAAAAAGAAGGAAAAGACAGTTAGCAATAAAGTAAAAAGGCTGTCTATTCAGTACAAAACAATAACGAAGTGAACCTTAGAACGTAAGAAAGAAATTTCTGCACTTTAAAATTAAACTACATACTTATATGATTTGGATGTTGGTGTAGTGGTTATGAGCATGGACTTGTAACTGAGAGGTGCCCAATTCGAGTCCCGCTATAACTGCTAAATTTTATATTGGTATTAAAAATGTTAATAGTAAAGTAGGTGCTTTCGCCCCCGTCCACGACAACTAATTTGGTAGTTGGACGTTAAGCCCGCCTGAAAAAATCGGCTTCACTTTACTTTACTTATATGATTTATGCAATTTCACTATGTTAAAAGTCCTGGGATTTGGAAACATAATTTTCAAATTTCTGAATATGATTGGCATTTACACATTATCTGAAAGATATCCTCTTTATCAGTGTTACTAACCTTACAAAGAAACAGATTGACCATCAAATTTAATTGTAGTCTTCTTCCCAACACTAAGTTGGTAAATCATATTTAGCAGCTAATCTCACCTGAGAAAGGAATTTAATATATTTGAAAGGAACGTAAGGTATAAGGAAGGCTGGCACAACATAATCACGTCTTAAACACATCAGAAAAAAAAATTTGGTGTGAAACGCTCACATGACTTGAAATGTTTACTTTTAGTTGAGCCCCCCCCACAAATTATGGTGGTTGCACCTACATACCTGAGAAGACATTGTGGAGTGCTCTCTGTTACAATCAACAAAGCTTGTAGCGGCAATTTAAATTTAAACCTAACTGCCACCTTCTTCAGAAATCCCCTAAATCAATTTTCAAGTAAAAATTGCATCAAGTTAAATCCATACGTTTTTATCTGTCCGGTAAACATTCTATGTTTAAAGAAACTCGTTACTTTAATATTATACAGGTGATAAAATTTATAGGAAAAATTAACGTTTACGCTTCCCCACAACCAAAAAAATTATTTTTTCTGGAAACATGTTTCAAATAAAAGTGATGAGCATTTATGTGTATAGATAGTTAAGGGAAAATAAAATAGATAGCGTCAAGTTTCGAGAAAATCGTGAAACTCAAAAAAGAAAAAAATCATTCAATAAAGCCGCACTTCCGGTTAACAGACTTTGACCAAAACCGTTAATGCCATTTTTTTTTTTTTTGGATACACCTTTGAACATTTAAAAAACATTGAATAATTAAAGAATTTGAAATCGAATAGACTAAAAAGCGAAATTCTGAGTTCACAACAAAAAACACTATATTATTCGCTAAATTGATTCATTTGAAAGAAATTCACACAAAAGTACTTCTTCCTTATATAACCAAAATTTACAATGTGATTCATATTTCCCACCTGCATACATACATACATAATGAGAATTTAGGCTATTGTACGGATAATTAAAACAATCCCCCTACTAATAATGTGCCAATGTCAAGTTCTTTGTGAATGTTGCAAATGGAAAAATACTGTGCTCCATAGTGAGATTAAAAAGATTACCATCTATAATATATTAATAACATCATGTTTATGTACATCTGTAAAATATTTCGACGAAAATATTTTAATTATAATGAGATGTTTATACGGCAATGTCCAAAGGAGTTTTTAAAGAAACAAAAATTTCTTTGTTGCTCTACGTTTCGGGTACCATTGGTGCCCTTCTCCAGGAGCTCTTTAGGGTAGAAGAGGAGTGAACGTTGAGAACGTTGAGACAGAAGTTTGAAAAATTTGAATACTATTTTAATTTTATTATAATTTTGTAAATATAATGTCTTAATATATATAAATATATATATATTACTTCTTACTGCTTGAAGTATAGCGATCGTGTAAAATTCGGGAAATTGTATTTTTTACCGGAAATACATGTTTTGAGGTCCTCTGAGTACGAAAAAAGGTTTTATCGAATGGTCTGTGTGTGTGTGTGTGTGTGTGTGTGTATATATGAACAAAATACCACATAAACGAAAAATTGCAGGAAGCACAAACTTTTAAGTACAACCACTGCATCCGACACGAAGTTTTCGGGCAAAATCTATTAACCGGAAGTGCGTCTGTACTGTTTTTTTTTTTTTCAGTTTTTCGCGACATTCTTGTAAACTATTCCAACTATTTTCTGTAAACTTCATATACTATCTAACACACAAATATCTATCACATTTATTGAAACATTTCCCTGCGTAAGTTTTACTTTCTCTTACTCCTAGTAAGAGGAAGTATTGTAATCGTGTCAAATTTTCGATATCGAGTTTTCACCGGAAATATCCGTTTTGAGGTCCCCTGAGTCCAAAACATTGGTTTTTAGCAAATGGTCTGTGTGTGTGTGTGTGTGTGTGTGTGTGTGTGTGTTTGTTTTTTTTTTTTTTTGTGTGTGTGTGTGTGATATGATGTATTATGTATGTATTATGTATGTGAAACAGGCAGAGTAGCTCAAAAACGAAAAACCATAGAAGTTGAAACTTGATATTCCGTTTAGGTATCAACCTGAAGTACCTAAACTTCCGTTTAGGTAACTTCCTAAAGTACCACTTTACTAGTTGGATTGTTTACTTTTTTGCGATTTCTCAAAAATGGCTCCGACGATTTTTTTAAACTTCAAACATCAACCACACATACAAAGAACTACAACTTTTATTTGAAACATTTCTCCGGGAAAATGCACTGAAGGGCACTTTTGGGGGAGGGGTGGGGTTAGGTTTCCATCTAAAGTGCTATTTCAGTTTGTTAGACAATTCTGTCATCTAAATAATGTTAATTAGAATTATATATGTTGTTGAAATTCCGAGTTTCAAAAAATCGGATAACCGGAAGTGCGTTTACTTTACCACTTTACTAAATGATTTATTCACTTTTTCGCAATTTTCTCAAACATGGCTCCGACAATTTTTTGAAACTTCGTATATAAACTAAACATGCAAAGATCTACAACTTTTATCTAAAACATTTCTCTGGGAAAGTTCTTTTAAGGGCACTTTTAGGGGAGGGGTGGGGTTAGATTTTCATCAAAGTGCTATCCTAGTTGATTATACAATTCTATCATCCAAACATAATTAGTTAGAAATAAATGGGTTGCCAAAATTCCGAGTTTCAAGAAAATTGGTAAACCGGAAGTGCGCTTTTACTGAACAGTTTTTTCAGTTTTCGACGAATTTCATTAAATTTGGTACACAAACTATAAAATTTATCATTTATCATTTTTAAGAACTGGAGTAAGAGAAAGTTGTGTGAGTGTTTCACACCAGATTTTTTTTTTTTGGGGGGTGGTTCTGAGAGTACGGAAACGTTATGTTTTCCTCCTAAGACCATTTCAATACAATATATGGTATTCTATTTACTATATAATATTAATATACATTAGAAGTATTGATAGAATTCCAAATTGGAAAAAAAATTGACTAACCGGAAGTGGAACTTTACAGAAAAATGTTTTGAGTTGGGTGGGGGGGATTTTCTCAAAAGCAACTTGGAACCTAACACTTTTACTTGTAACATTTTCCGAAAAAATTGACTGTTCTGCGGAATTGGTGACGTAAATTTCAAAATTTATATGAACTTGGTTCTATGTTTTTGGCGCTTCTATTCTGGATAGTACAATATAATCACTTCCACTGCCTGAGTAGATATCTGACCTTCATCATCTCTATATTTTGTAAAATTGGTAAAATGTGAAGTTTATATTGTTATTTTATATATACCTAATTTACGTAATCACAGATTTTTTTTTTTTTAATTTTTTTTCAATGATTACATAAATAATAGAGCCTTAGAAAAAAGGCTATTTCTTGCTTTTGAATATATTTAGTGGATATATTACATCTATAAATATAAATAATAATAAAAATATATCTAGTCGTAACGAATTTTAGTTTTATTGTAGATAATAATTTTAGTTTTAATAATGTTCTTTATTTACAGAAAAGAGTAAATAACGGAATCATCTTTTTGTTTGTTATCATTTTTGTTATAAGTATTATTTTTATACATTTTTTTTTCTTTTTTTTTTTTATTCTCTATCCCATAAAAAAGACATCCAATACATTATAAAGAAATGCATTGGTTGCAAGAGAACAGTTATATTATTATTTTGCTTCTCTATATAGACGTGATAAAATAATGCCTATATTTCTAGGCGCCGTATTACGATCACATATCAGTGGACCATGATAGTTTTTTTAAATTTAAAACCAGTAGGCATATATTTAACAAATCTGCCTAATTACTAGGTTATTAACGAAAATAAAATGTATGATTGCTGCCAGCTCTCAAAAGTGACACCCCATTTTCAATTAAGCCACAAGAGCTATGAGAGGAATACATATATTTAGGCACGTATATGGTCATCTCCAATAGTATCCCGAACAAAATTAATAGGAGAATAGTAGCAGTAAATAGGAGCTGCTATTTACGTTATCCCGCTGAAACAAAACTTGTTTGCTACTGATTAAAAATTGGATAACGCTGGGCCAATGTCGGAATCCATGGAAAATACAACAGGAACGAATTCGTGATGAATTACTCCTTTTTTAGTTTCAGAAATCGCACAACATCAACTTTTTCTCAAATTGTTCTCTTGCATTAACCGGAAATGCCGTTTGACCATGATCCAACCATTGGACCAAATAAATAGCCGGTAAATACAGTTCTCATTACGTGTCTTTATTCTTTTGTAGAGGCGCCTGTCAGTTGGATTTTTCTAAGAGGATCTGGCAAGTATCCAAGCTTGCCTGGCGGCCGGTTAAGGTGTAAGTTCATGCGATACGCTCCTATATCTCCTTTTTATCTTTCCCATGGCAGCTGTTTAGATACTGCCAGTTTTGCAGCAAGTGTATGAGTATTTGTGGTTAGATTTGACACGACAGTTTTCTGTAAACCTTATCAACGTCACATGATGATCGCCCTGAACCTTGTCTTTCTTTCTAAGGTCGTATAACCACTATTAAATTTGTTCAAACCTACACCGAGCAATATGCTGATCAAGGACATCTTCCCCTTCAATTTCACATAAAGCTCGCTCAACACTGTTTTTACCAGTAGTAAAGAACGTAAAATTACTAATATATCCTAAGATATAGTCATGTTTTTCTAAAATCAAAAAGCTCAAAATTGGACTGACTATTTGAAATAGGTCCTTAGACCTTCTTCAATTAGAAAACGTGTATTTTTTTTTTATTGTCCCATAAATAATATTCATATTATTTTATGAATTATAACCAAGGCCAAGACCAGCTAGCGTTTAGTTACATTACAAACTTATGAGCAATTTTTCCCGTTATTGATAGTTACAAGAAAAATATTTTGCATTATTTAATAAAAACAACATTTAATTAGGTATTGAATATTAATAGCACGTCGTCCGATCTCTGTCAATAGTGAGTCATTCATAATAATAATTAAGAATACATACATAGAATATAATACTATAGATTTTAGAAGGAACATCTAACTCTGTAACGCTCCTTATCAGGTCCGAAGGAAGGACACCAAAGGTATCCGAAACGTCGATAAATAAACTTTTAAGAGTCAAAAAGTTTTTTTTTTTTTTGGCTCCCAGCCAACCAACATTTTGTTAATTTTTATCAACAACGGCCAAATGTATCTATTGTTTATATTGGTTTTAGTAATATTTTCCTTTAATGCGAAATTTCTAATTATCTGGGATTTTATCCATCACAGCATGCATATTTTTTTATGTTCCTGACCGTTTCAGATTTTCATTCCATCGTCAGAGTAAGGCTAATCAAGTTCGTGTAGAGAGTTGACTTCAACTAATGTTTCTGTTACGCACTACACTTGTTGATTGTTTGCGGGAGGTTATAAGGTTAAGTTAGTATACGTGTGTGTGTGTGGTGCATTTTAATAACAAAAATGGAATAATTATAAATTATGATTGGACATTAGAAAATGATATATGCTGAATAGCGTTTTCTGAAGAATATTTTACAATTAAATTTTAATAGTGGTGTAGAGCATGCTCAATGTTTGGTTAAGGCATTTTTAATAGGGGAAATTTATAATGTACTCTTGAAATTTCCTACCTACCCCAATTAAAAATGCCTTAACAAAACACGGAGCATACTTGACACCACTATTAAAATTTAATTGTAAAATATTCTTCAAAACACGCTATTCAATATATATCATTTTTTAATGTCCAATCATAATTTTAAGAGAGCGGGTCTTAAAGGAAAAATTGTAAGGTTGGTATGGATTAAGGGTCACTCAAGGATATCTGGCAATTAAAATTGCAGACTCCCTGCAAAGAGGCAATAAATCTAGAGGATCTAAATTGTGAAAAGTTATTACCCTTAAATATAAAGAATTATTCCATACGCAAGTATTACAGAAAATGGATTATTCAATATTAGAAATCAAAATGCCTCAAAGGTAAATTTTACATCTCCCTACAGCCGACAATCCCAAAAAAATCCTTGGTTTACTGACCTACCAGAAAGTAGAAAGAAGTTTTGTTTACAACAATGACCAAACTGCGTTTCCAACCATAACTTTTCTCCTCAACATCTGTCTCGTATAGAAATCTTAGTCAACCCAGTATGGTCATGTCTGTCTGAATCAATCATCGAGGCAACCACATGATTCTTGAATGTGGTAATCACCAAGAGGATAGGGATAAACTATAGAAGGCTATCAGAAATGCAAAATGTACACTACCTGCCAATCTGCATACTATCCTCTCAAAACCAAACCATGGATTATATTTGGCTCTTTTCAATTTTATAAACAAAAACACAATCACACTATGAAAATAAAAAGCAAATAGTAGGAATAGAACAATGAGAAGTTACCATCAACAACAAACACTTTACCACCAGCCGCAGCTAAAACGCCGCAAGAAACCTGGGCAGAGAATCTGGCTAATCTGCACATACAGGAAGCCAAGCAGAAGATGACAATTTATAATTTTTACATTTCTTTTTTTTTTCCAGCGATTTTATTTAAACTTGTATATAATGGAGTTGATGAGGGGAGAAATTAGATTAGAATAATTAGACGAGATATGAGAGACACTGTTATAATATAGCTATAAGTTTACACAAACTGCACTGGACTTGTAATGCTAGAGATATGATGCGATGTATATACACGATGCGATGTATGTTTGAATCCGTTAGATGGATATATCCATGTCTAGATCTCTCACTGGCTTATATACAGGTTCCCCACTCTAGCCTACTTAAGTGAGAGAGTACCAGAGAGGGCCTTTTTTCTCTCGGTCGGGCCTGTGTTCTCTCTCTCGCACTTGTTACACCAATTCCTCAAATAAAGTGCTACACAACTTGTATTTGAAACATTTTCCAGAGAAAAAGCTTTCCTCTATAGTCTAGAATATACTATTTTAGTTTATTATACGATTTCATCATCTAATTATGATTAAATTTACAATTATTTATTATATATGTTGGGAAAATTCCAAGTTGGAAAAAATTCTGTTGTCCGGAAATGCTCTTTATTATTGGCGTTTCCGTTTCCTCCGATTTTCTCGGTTAAAAAAAAACGACAGTTTGCATTTAACTTGATATTGTACTTAACTATACACAGAGAGAGGTAATATTTTTGTTTGGATTTTTTTCCAAGTAAGTTTATTTAAAAGAGGGAGGAGTTTGTAAGAGTGTCACTCAAACTATGTAAATTACAGTAAGGAAAAAAATCGAGTATCTGTTCAAACCAGATTTCTTTATTTTTTTTTCTCATTCCAATCAATTATGATAAAACCTAAATGGTATTTTACTATAAAGATAACGATTAGATAAATATTCACTTTTTAAAAAAATATTGTCTTTAACAAACAGCATTTTTTTTGTATATAATAAATTAAAGATAAATATTAACTGAAATAATATATAATATGGGGGAAATTAAAATTATACAATTTACAATAGCTTTCTTTGTCTTCGAGACATTTTTGAATAGTGATTTTTTTTTTTTTTGTCTTAATTACAGCTTGTTTATTGACTGAACCATATTAAAAGTGCTCCCCCCACACAAAAAAAAAAGTACCAAAATTCAGCTATCGGAGATTTTTCATTTTTGGGTTATATTGAACGCACAAAAAAATAAAAAGGATATAAAAATTATCTTATTTAATTTGCTAAATTTGGTTTTACTTGATCACTTCCCGGGGAGGGGGTGGATTATCTATTGCTGATGAGATCTTTAAAATGATGTGCAAACGTTACTGCCTCCATTTTTCCATCTAGTTTAATGAGCATTAAATATTCTATTTATGGTAACAGTTCGATGCTGAGCAATAACAGTTTTGATAATAATAAATAGCTGTTGCCAAAACATAATTATTTAGGCAAACATTGTTTCCATAAGAATGTTGGAATCTTTTTTTAAGATTTTGGATTTCTAAAGTCAGAGAATTATGTTAATTAATGAATTTTTCCTTTTTTTTTTTTTTTTTTAGACTATATTTCGTAAAACTTGTATATATACTAAACTATCACTAGATCTATCACTTTTATTTGAAATATTTTTTAGGGAAAGCTGGTCTGGGAGAATCTGTGAATCAGTGACGTTTGGCTTCCCACAAAAGTTCTGTGATGGAATCAATCGCAAACAAATCATGAACTCTTCTCTCGGTCACTCGACCCTCTACTCGTACATTCTTCTCTCTCTACTCGGTAAATCGTTCAAATATAAATTATCGTGAGTTAGTGCAAGTTATTGTGTTCTCAGATTGGTAATGGAACCAAAAGCTGGACAAATAGCCCACACAAAAACTGAACTCAAGAGTTCTATTAGCAACCGCATCAAGGCGCCACAACTGAGCCTTCAAGCGTACGTCGTCAACTACGCATTATACCCTCTGTCACTCCCACTATAATACTGGGGAATGGGCTTCCATTTCGACAACAAATTTCTCATCTAGATGCTATCTCTAGGCTAGAGAAATTAAATAAAAAGTCGACCATCTGAGTGGCATAGCAAAGAGTCATCAGATAATGTGCAAAAAGTAAACAACAGTCACTAAAAGGCCAACTTCACTCTTGATAGGTTCATCAAGCTTGTCCGCCAACAATAAAGAGTTAGTATAATGCAAGAGTTCAAGCTGACCAGATCATCTCTTCAAGCGACTCACGATTGCAACGCTACACCATTCTACGCTACCATCATCACACTAGCAAAAAAGCATCATCACTCTTTACTCCATCACTCTACCCTCTATAAACTCTATTTTCTCCTTATTCAATGAATTTCTTAAATATAAATTGTAAATTTAATGTCAGTTTGTGTGTTCTCCATTCATTTTCACCAACCATCAACAACCATATCTTACTACCATTTCTGTTTCATTTCAAAATTCGTTTATTACATAATAAAATGTCTATCACGTATTCGTAAACTTAAGATTTAAATTTGCAAAAATTCGGAGTATGAAAAAAACGAACATTTCTGTATTTTTTCCGCAATTTTCTCGATGAGGAAATCAATGGATTTCTTTAAATTTTATATAACTAATACTTAATAGTACAGGTTCTCTGATCTGTAAAATATTTATACACTAATAAAAATTCCTCATTTGAAGGCAATTTGTCAAGTACACAATTTTAATTACGAGAATTCCAATCGAAGAAGGTCTGCCTGTGCTTCACTTGATATTTTTTTTGTTTACTTTTTCAAAAAAAATAAGAGAAAGTAAAAATACAAATAGAATGGAAGGTCTAAATAATAAATTTTTAATCCAGTAATTATTCCAAAATCATATTTATTTCTAATAATTATTGCGATACACAGGTGTAAATTAGAACAGCGATTTTTTTTTTCTTCAAAATTTATTAAGGAAGGACAAAATTTGTAACACAATCAGGTTTGAAAGCTGTTTACCTCATGATTTAATTAATATAATTTTTTTGTGTGTGTAAAAGTTGTCTGGTTTTTAAACAAATGTGGAAAATAGCCGAAACTGTAGTCTACCATGTGTATCTGAACATAAAACTATCTAAGAAGGCATTGCTAAGAACATGTCCACAGTAATTTTTTTCTTCTTTTGACCATTTCAACCGGAAACAGCCATAATGTAGTGGAAAGGTGGTGAAACAATTTTTTTCCTTTACAATGGGACAATATACAAGAGAAGAGATAGAAGATCCATGTCCAAAATCAACTAACGGAATAATAGGAGACGTTCTTCTTTTTGTTATTTATTTATTTATTTTTATAAGAATATCGGCTGAAATCTGGGCCTATACATAGTTGATAAATAGAAATATTAGTTAAAGAAATAATATGGACGATTTATTCCATATAACAAGGTAAATTACTATCAATGTAAAGGTGAAAAAGATTTTTAGAATACTATGTCACTTATGATCTTTAGATTGCCAAGCTCTCTATACATCTAGATTAAAACCGGAAAAAGTATGGCGGAAAATCAACATAAAAACAGTAATGTGAAACCTGATAGGAACACTATACTGAGCCTACACTCCTAGTTTAATAAGGAATTGTAATATTATAAAAGTTAATTTACAAATACTATTATAATAAGTATTAATTAAGTATCTGGAGGGTATGGAAAGTAACTGATTTTCGTTAAACTTGAAATATTAATTCAGTTTAAGTTGCTCTAACGTAAATATAGTAGTTTAGGGCTACACGTTGTTTAGCACCCCATAGATAGGTAGCAAGGAGATGTGATTACGTTTTAGTCCAGAAGATAGAAGCACAATCAATTATTCCGATAAAATTTTTGAAATAAACCAATAAGTTTACATCTATGAATGAAATTTTATCTTTGAAGCTAACTCTGAATATAGGATGGATGGTAAAAGATGTTTAGTGCCATCAAATTCTTCAAATTTTCCTTTAATCTGACGGAAACGTTATCTCGTTGGACTAAAAATTAGCATTCCAAGCTTTTTAAGAAAAATAAACATTGTTGAAACATTTTGTGAGAAAATTCCAAAAATTTGCAATGTTTATTCTGTAAAAATTGGTCTTCCGGTTTTTTCGCTTTTCTTCAAATTTGGAATTCTAGTAATGCCTTAATAATACTAGCAATTTCAAATTCTAGTAATTTGGAATTCTGGTATAGTATACCTTAATATTATCATATAGGTGTTAAAAAAATACCACATTATTGTAATGCTTGCATTTCAGTGAGAAACTTAACGTTGCTCCTTGCAAGGAGCAAAATAAAATCCTATGCCGCAACAGCCCATGAAGGGCCAAGGCTTGCCAGACGGTGATTTGATTAAGGGGGGTGTGTGGTAAGCACGCCGTAGTTCCCACGCCTCTTAGTTTCGGGCCTTCGCTACCTAGGGCGCTACTAACTGTAAGCTTCCCGCTTTTTATCACGATGCTGGAACAACACCGACTTTGCCCCCACAGGAATCGAACCTTGAATTCTCGCACGAAAGGCGAGTGCGCTAGCCACTAGACCAACGCGTGAAGACGTCCGAGGAAAAATCCTCCTTGAAAAAGATCAATTTACCAAATTTACAGTTTTCGAGGTTATTTTTTGTTTTGTTTTTGAAATATTGTTATTCACATACCGACACAGAACGCAGTCCCACATACACATTAAAAACACAAACTATTAGTTAAAAACATTTTATCCTATTCATGACGTAAAATATATTTCTGTTGAAAACGTAACTTCGAAAACTTTATATGATCCGCAATAGATCCTCTTATTAGTGAAAGTAGAACAGAAAGTAATTTTTTTTCAGATGGTCTTAACGTCCATCCAGTTTGTGTGTATGTACTCGTACAGAGAGGGGAAAAAAGATGACATTTAAGAAGAAAAATAAATAATACTAAAGTGTTCAAGGTTATATAATAATTATTATTATGTTAATACAATTATAATAAGCTGATTAAGAGCTGAAAGTTGTAAAAACACTTGTTAGGAGATAAAAATTACAAGTTGTTTTATGCTAGTTAAATAAAAAAGTCAAATAATGGAAACCTTAGAAAGAAAAAAAAATAATAATAATAACAATAATAAAAAACACTAATGTTGTGTCCCATTAAACTTATGAACTGTGGATACCTAAATAAATAAGGTGAACATTACAACTCGGTTAACTGTAATTAGGGTGAACTTGCAAGTTTCTTTACTACCATCATGTTTATATGTTTTACCTTGGCCAAGTAATGTTTTACATTCTTTATACTGCTATTACCAAGAACTACAGCTGGCTGCGCCAAATATTGTTGTGATTGATTTTTTTTCACCGGAAATAACAACTTTTTTTATTTGAAGAACATGGATTATGAAAAAATATACATATACTTGTGGGGCTGGTGTTGGTGTAGTGGTTATGAGCATGGACTTGTAAGTAGGAGGTCCCCAGTTCGAGTCCCGCGTATAACTGCTAAATTTTATATTCGTTTAAAAAATGTTAATAGTAAAGAAGGTGCTTCCGCCCCGGTCTACGACATCTAATTCTAATTTGGTAGTTGGACGTTAAGCCCTCCTGATAAAAATAGGGCATTACTTTACTTACTTTTAAATTTACATATATTTGTGAACAGAATAGCTTTAAAAACAAAAATATCTTAGTGCACTCGAACTCAAACATTACTTATAAAATCTAACAAAATGGAAAAGTATCACTTTACTGAAAGGACTTTATTTTCCAGGTTTCTGCTACGTTTTCCACTAAAAGAACAATGGGTTTCATGAAATTTTGTTACACTAACTAGGAATACAGAAGACCTATTCACTTTTGTTGGAAATTTGTTGCCGAACAAGCTCATTTAAAGAAGTTTTAGGGGAGTGGGAGGAGGTTATGTTAGAACCAATTTTGACAAAAAAAAAAACTGCGGGAAACTGAAGAAACTATTCAATAAAGTTGCACACTTCGGGCTTCCAGATTTTTACATTTCATGTCCAATGTGATGGTGATAACTGAACGGATATCATATTAGAGTTTCTTCGATTTTTCGTTTTTGAGATATTTTCTCACACACACACACACACACTCCGCATATTCAGAGAGAAAGATTCTTTGAAAACTTGTTTTCTTTCGCATTCAGCATCCCTCAAAAAAATGTAGTTTCCGTGAAAATTCAATTTCGAATTTTTGATACGATCCAAACAATTCCTCTTAGAATATCAGACACTGTTAAATCAAACACTTTTGTGCAAGTCACGATTTTTAAAAGACATCATCCCTTAATTTTACTAATACATACATATCAACAAATTATGCCTAAAATGTACACCATATGGAAAATACCTGACATAATTCACCAAATGCTGTGGTCATAATAGTTCCCTCACCTCACCGGTAGATATGAAAACTGAAGATATGATCTTACGCATACAACAAGTAACTGTGGAGGAAGGAATGTTATTAATAATGTTGAACATTACATGATGTGACCCCAAACACGGAAAGCAAATCATCCTATTAATGTCCCCATACTGAACTAAATAAATTACAGTTACATTTTTAACCTACTTTTTACGTACATTAAAACTTGTTTACTTCACCGTATTCCATCAATTTTGATTTAAGAAAATGTAACACATCTAAAAATGGGAGTGTTAAAGGGTTACTTGAATCAGCCAGTCTAGGATATGCATTAAATTTAAAAAATGGATCTTAAATAGACAGGATAATGCAATGCTATTCAAATTCAAGAAAAAGGAAAAAGAAATGGTTAAAGCATAAGTTGCGACAAACGTGTGAATAATCTTAGTACTAGACACAAAAAAATCTTGTACACAATTTCTACATAGTTATAAATAATTTATTTGAATAGATTAATAGGTAAAAATATGTTGCAATTTCCAAGTAATACATATCTATTTTACTCTATTAGTAAGTTATAGCACTATCAGCAACGTAGGCGGAGTTAAATTATTATATAGCATAAATAGTGTTTTCTAAGAATTAATCTAGATAAAAAAAACTTGAAATAGAATGCATAAATCAACCGGAAGGAAAAGTATAAGACTTATATAAATACAGGGTATCCCAAGGTGTATATGGATAACGGAATTTTTATCGGAAACTAAGATAGCTAGAAAAAAAACTAAAAAATACGTGTCCCCGTAGTTTTTTTTGTTAGAAATCCAAATTTTATTAGCAAATTTGTATTGGTGCTTCCCAGAAGTGAGATACACGCACCAACTTCATTTTTTCAAATGGGGAGAGGAATAGATTCCTCCATTTTTTATGAGAAAAATTTACTTAAACGGTTTTTTTTTTTCTGTGAGCGATATTTTACAAGTTATGAATGAAAACATTATTCTTATAAGAAATTTCAAAATGATAATAGGTGTATCAGAATCAAACCGGGATTGCATCTGTAGATGAACTTAAGCAGAGAATATTATATTAGATGCCTGTTTAAAGCCGAATCTCATTTCTTCGGCCATAAGGTACAATTGGCAGGAAAGAGCATGCCTATGCAACACTAATGGTGGAGGCCCGTTCGAGCAAGATCTGTGATTAATGAGGAGTAAAATTTATAATAAAATAGTACTTTTCTTCTTATTCAATCAAAAAACCATATATCATTTTGAAATTTCTTCACATTTTGAAAATATCGCTCACAGAAAAAAAAACCGTTCAAGTAAATTTTTCTTACAAAAAATAGTGGAATCTATTTCTTAAATAAAAACCACACCCCCCCATTTTTTGAAAAAATGAAGTTGGTGCCTGTATCTCGCTTCTGGAAGTACCAAAACAAATTTGCAAATTAAATTTTGATTTCTAACAAAAAAAAACTACGGGGACACGTATTTTTTAGTTATTTTCTAGCTATCTTAGTTTCCGATAAAATGTCGTTATCCATAAACCTTGGGACATCCTGTATATTGTACATGATTTATGTTCCAATAACTGGAGTTCTTTAAATTCTACAGAGAACTATAAGTTAATAGAAATTTTCAAAAAACTTAAGTAACAACCTGAATAGAATAACCCCACTTTTCTCTGTAATTGAGCATTATAAATTTTGGAAAAACCAGTTTTTCCCCGTTTATTTTTCTATCGCCTTCATTATACAAGTACAAAATCTCTTTATAACTTGTACGGCAAATTAAAAAACAAAGTTTTGATATTTTATATAAATGTTTTAAGTTTTAATTTAATTTGTACTTAGTTTTAGTTATTCATAAATAAATAACAGCAAAAAAATCAGCTAGCACTAGTAATTAATAATATACTATGAACTTCGGTTGAATGAACATATTATAATAATAATAATAATGTGCATTTTTATATTATATAAAGTTATGGTAATTTGTGAGAAACATATTGTAAAAGTCAGAAGGCGACCTTGTATCAATACAATCAACTCTTGGAACAAAATTATTGTTTTCTCTGTTATTTTTTTTTTTTTTTTATCACGTAATATAGAGAGACAGTAGTCCTCCGGCCAAGTAAATAGTCTACATTTCTACATATATATATTGACCTCGGTTTTTGTAACGGGGTCTGGCCTACCTCAATCCCATCCAACAGACAAACAAACGTTTTTTTCGTTTTTTATAATCTTTTTAACAGTTTTACAAAAAGTAATAATGATCATCTTTTTACTTTATCTTACTTCTAGTAAGAGGAAGTATTGTAATCGTGTCAAATTTTCGATATTGAGTTTTCACCGGAAATATCCGTTTTGAGGTCCCCTGAGTCCAAAAAAAGTGGTTTTTAGCAAATAGTCTGTGTGTGTGAGTATGTGAACAGCATAGCTCAAAAACGAAAAATCGTAGAAAGTTCAAACTTGATATTACGTTTAGGTATCTCCATGGGATCTGACGGTACGTTATGTTGTCAATATTCCTCAACCGGAAGTACCACTTTACTAGTTGCATTTTTACCTTTGGCGATTTTCAAAAATGGCTCCGACGATTTGCTTAACTTGGTTATATCAACTACACTACAAAGAGCATAACTTTTATTTGAAACATTTCTCCAGGAAAAATTCATAAGGGCACTTCTGTGGGGTGGGGGGGGGTTAGGTTTCCATCTAAAGTGCTATTTCAGTTTATTAGACACAATTCTGTCCATCTAAATAATGTTAATTAGAATTAAATATGTGTTAAAATTCCGAGTTGAAAAAAAATCAGATAACCGTGCGTTTGTTTGACTTACTTTACTAACTGATTCTTTCTCTTTTTCGCGATTTCCTCCAAAAAGGTTCCGCCGATTGCCTTAAACTTCGTATACAAAAATAAAAATGCAAGATCTACATCTTTTATTTAAACATTTCTCTGGAAAAATTCATGTAAGGTCAGTTGTAGGGGAAGGGTGGGGTTGCAGCTTCCCCTAAAGTGGTATCATAGTTGATTATACAATTCTATCATCCAAACAAAATTAATTAGAAATAAACAGATGGCCAAAATTCCAAGTTTTAAGAAAATTGTAAGCCGGAAGTGCGCTTATACTGACTAGCTTTTTCAGTTTTCAACGAATTTCATTATATTTGGTACACAAACTATAACATTTGTCAATTATAATTTTGAGAACAGGAGTAAGAGAAGGTTGTGTGAGTGTTTCACACCAGATTTTTTTTGATGATGATTGTATTCACATGAGTTTTATATTTCCTTAATTTATGCTTCACCACCTATGGCTCATTACCCAGAAATGATTTATAACATCAATGGAAACATTGAAATATGATGTTTAAATGACGCAGTTATAAACATCTCCGTTAGTCTACAATATAATCACGAATTATAAAATAAATAAAATAAAATAAATACTTTTTTTTTTTATTTTTCTTACTCCTATTACGTGTTTTGAGGTTTAGAGAAATTGGTCAGCATGGTCTTTCTCTTTGTCACTACTGCCTTCGTTTGTATTTATATGTCTGTGCGCTTGCGCGTTTGCTATGAGCATATCAAGATTTTCGAAATTGAGTTTTCACCTAATGATCTGTGCGTGTGTGTGTTTGTGTATATTTCAAAAATGAAAAATCGTAGTAAGCTTAAACTTGATATTCCGTTTAAGTACTACAACCACTTCGGAACATGAAAATTTTGGACAAAAAACTATCAACCCGGAAGTGCCATTTTAGTTTTTCAGTTTTCCGCGAATTTCGAAAAAAAAAAACTTTGGCAGGCCTTGAATAAATAAATTACAAAATTCTTTTATCCAAATAATAATCGTAGTTGTATTGAATATTAGTTACTATTCAAAATTCTATTAATTAAATTAATTGAACAAATTCAAAGCTAGAGGGCAGCAAACTAGTGAACTTATTAAATTTAACGTAAAATTTAACACTTAAAATTTCAAATGAATAAAGATTGGGAAAAAAAGAAAATGCAATTCACAACATATCAAGGCAGAAAAATAATTTGTGAAAGTTAATGTATAAATAAATCACAGCTATCATCACAATTTAGTAAGATTAATTCAATAACATTCTAGTTCCACAAATGGAAGCTGCACAAGCATGATGACAGAGACAGGGGGGGGACTGCTGCATGTGTCACAATGCAAAATGAATGATGGTTGTTGTTAAAGAAACGACGTGTTGAAATAGAGAAATGTTGAGAATAGTTTAAACTAAGTACTTGTAAAGGACAAGTGGTGGTACTAATGATCATATATTATCACATGGCAATCTTTGAACAATGTATTGTTGCCAATGATATCTTAACTGTACCGTTTAAAAACATTATTATTCTGAAATTGTTTCTTGTTATTACTGTTGCAGTGAAATTCAATTTGTATTTATTATGACATCACTTAATTGTGCAGCAGTTTATTGATTTATACAAATCGAGCACATAACTGCTGATCAAGAGCATTGTGTTTTATTAATAAGTATATACATAAACAAGGGAAGACATAATAATATAAATAAAAGTAAAGAAGTAAACATTAACGAAGTTAGGGATTGATTGTTGTGTTATTCCACACCTACTGAGTTCCATTCCAATCTATTCCATTACTATAGTTATTACTTCTTTCGCTTACTGCTGTAAGACAAAAATACTGGGATCGTATCGCATCAAATTTGTAAAAATTGAGTTTTCACAGGAAAAACAAGTTTAAAGTCTCCTGAGTTCGAACATAGTGGTTAATTGAAATTCTAGTTTATGTAATCTATGGTTTGCATTACTCAAAAACGGAAAATTCGCAAAGGGTTATATTTATATGAGGTTCAGGTTTAGGTTCTACCTGAGGATCCGACAATAAGGTTTGGATGAAATTCGGTTTAGATTAGATTAGATTCTTTGGGGGCATTGGCTCTTCAGCCTGCGCCACCGCGACCCCCTAAGTTGGAGACCCTACACCCGTCCTGTCCTTCATCGAACTGTTGAGTCTGGGGAGGTCTCCCCAGGTGGTCAATTAGAGTACCCTCTCGAGTCCTGTCTGCCATAATAGACTTAATACACTCGAGAGGGGCCTCTGGCTAAAGCCTGTAGGCTCCAGCTTTTCTTTTCCGAAGAGGCGGTACCTCAGCCATACTAGCCCCTCGCACTGAATTAGCACGTGCAGTGAGTGCTGTTTCCTCTTCTTCCTGATAAAACCTACACAGGCTATCCGTTGCCAGGCCCATGCGATGCATGTACTTATTAAGTCTGCAATGGCCAGTGAGAACGCCAACTGCCAATCCTTATGGCCACCCGGCCTAGTTGGAGTAATTCTGCAATTAGCCTGGGCGGGTAGCTATAAATAAACGTTTTCGCCTGCCTCTGGCCTGGGGTTTTAACCCACCATTCCCTTGATCGATCGTACATCCATGTCCTGATGGATGCACTCCTGAGGCAACTTGAGATACCATAGACGGTTCCGGCCCTACAAGTGTTCCAATGGAACCCTCCCGGGCCAAACGATCTGCCGCCTCATTACTTCGGTGACCCGAATGCCCAGGTACCCAAAACCAGGAATACCTTATTATGGCCAGTAATGCTACTAATATCCCTAAGTGAACCTAGGCAATGCCACACCTACGAAATTCGGTTTACTAGAAGTACTACTTTACTAAATATTTTTTTCTTTTTAAAGCTGGAAAAATTTTCCTAATTTTCTCGAAAATGGCTGCCTCAAATTGTTTTTTTTTATAGTTGTTAGAGATTCCTCTGGAGGATATATGCATATAAAAGGGTAACCTCATAAGTCCTATTTAAAATGCTTGGTTTTGGGTTCATAATCTACGTAAGTGTAGAAGGCAATAAAAAATAATAAAAAAATTCAGCAATAATTTCAAAGAAATCATCAATTAAATCTGTATGGAATTGCAGCAGAAAAAATCGTAGATCGAGTTTTAAAAAAAATAATTTAAAACCGTTTTTCAAGAATGTAGCGAAAACTGGCGGGAAAAAAACAGACATAAAAATTGTATCATATCAATTTTACATTCAACTGTGGAATTTTAGCAACGTATTTAATTCTCATTAATAATTCGTGGTAGAGACCTTTTTGTTTCATGAAAATAGCAAAATTTAGAAACAAAATTATTGCAACTATATTTCAGTGAATTTTGTAAAAACTAGGAGGCGGTGGTGGACCTGACAGTCCAGAAACACTCGTAGCAAACGCGCAAGCGCACAGACACAAATACAAACGAAGGCAGTGATACAGAGAAAGACCATTCTGACCAATTTCTCTAAACCTCAAAACACGCGTATTTCTAGTGAAAATTCAATTACAAAAATTTTTAAAATAGCATTATTTCATGATTAGAAGCAATAAGAGAAAGTGAAAATAACAAATTAACGAAAAATAAAATTGATGCACACACAGAACCGTATAATAATAATAATTGTAATAAAGTAATAAAAAAAAACCACCACTTGCACTAACCTATATATTAAACACCTTCACCAACTTCACTTGTCAACTGTATAATTAAAATAATAATTTTTCTTTTTATAATAACATTTGCTTTCTCTCAGACGCTGCTGCTCCATTGTATTACTTATCTACTCAGCCGTAATTAACTAGTGTTAACTTATATTTATTTATTATGTATTTTATATCATGAGTCTTCCCCCCCTCTCTTGGTGATTAAATTTTATTGTCTTTTATAATAGAATCTGATTTTTTTTTCTCTCTTTTCTAAATTGAGATTTAACACGTTGACTGCGGATGTCGACAGCGTGTCGACACACCGCCTTCTTGCCTGGTGTGTGTGTCGACTTGGTTTTGTTTACTTTAAACTTGTCCTTACTCTTCCAGCACAGCTCAAGCCAGTTGTTCTCTCTTGCCGCATTGTGGAAAGATTAAAAAAGTGTTTTTTGCCTCCAGCCTGGAATTCCAGTTTTTTGTTCATTTTTTTCGTGGTTATACTTATAGCATTATTATGCATGTATTAGTATATTTGCACTAAATTTGAAATCTTATTTCTTATAATAATCTATTCTTTTTTTCGTGAGCTCAAAGTGAGTATTGAAAAACTATTACTTTTTACATTTTTTTAGAAAATAAAACTGCATATTGTAATTTTATTGTAGAATAAAAGTGTTATTTTGAAATTTTGGTATTCTTTATGAATTATTTTTAAGTTTTTCATCATACATCACAAATGTTACCAATTTTATTTGCTTTCTAAAAAAAAGAGATGCGACACAGTGTCGACAGCCCGCAACACGAAGAGATCTTCTTGTGCGTTGCGGGTGTCGACACCTGGTTAATCGCAGAACGGATGTAAGAATAGGTAAACTACGTCATAATACAATCGAATTAGTGCAAAAGAAAACGATTGAACAAGTAAATCTATTCAGCACAGAGTATCGGTACAGGCCGAATGGGTCCGCAGTCAAAGTGTTAAGGAAAGAGAGCCCCATACACACTTCAACTTGTTGCCCAACATTAGGCCCCGCCCATCAATATCAAGAGTACATTGATTTAATCAACCTGATTGATCAACTTGTAATTTGGTTTCTCAACCTGCCCACACACTGTTAAACTTCTACCTCAACACAATCAAGTTGGACAAGAAATTGATGTGTGTATGAGGCCCTGAAGAAGTAAAATGAACAGAATCCTTGACTTAAGAACTACTAGAGACGATTTTTATCGTTATATTTTTGGAACCTACAATCAAGAGTTCCATCACCATCTACAACATTTTAACTTTACCCAAGATACTGAGTCTAGATGGAATTAAAACGCTGGATATCAGGTACCACATCTAATAAAGAGAATTTGTATAACTGCAAATTACGTATTTATAAATGACTAATACCACTAAAACTTATAATTCTAAATACACATAGGTATTTAAGTTTCAAAAAAAAAAAATAATAATAATAATTTTAAAGTGTTTTTTTTATTTAAAAACCTGACGTTTTGGCAAACATTGTTTACCTTCTTCAGGGGCTCTCTATAAAAAGCGCGGACTATTTGCTAAAAACCACTTTTTTAGAATCAGGGGACCTCAAAACGGTGAAAACTCGATATCGAAAATTTGACACAATTACAATACTTCCTCTTACTAGGGGAGTAAGAGAAAGTAACATTGAAATTTACAACGAAATAAAAATACAGTTGCACCCCATTTCTCACGGCTTCAATTAAGTACACAGCCAAAGAACAATATATATCTTCACGCACCAATATCAATTTTCTAGAACGAATATTCTAAATAAAAGTGACAGAATACTTTTTGTGTAATATCAAAAAAATTTTTTTTTTTAACAAAGTTTTTGCAGCAATCTTTAAGCAAAAAAATTAAAAAATTATTTAGAAAAGTATTGCAGTAGATCTATTTGATTCAATGAAACTGGGAAAATCTTCTGACAGTTCACTCAAACACAGATTAAATTTCAAAATAATTTTTTTTTTATTCATTGGATCTCGAAATCATAACTTGTGGAGAAAATTTAAATACGAAAATCTGATCCGACCGTAAGAGACTAAAAATAAAAGATTTTTCCTACAATAAAAGAAAATAAAAAGCCATCAATCTTCTATCAATTCATTGAATACTACACAACGAGATACATTAAAGAGAAATTGTTCCATTTTTCCAACCATATTATTCTGTTGTCAATTTAATCATTAGTATTCATCCGTGACAAAACAGCAGCCTGTCAGTTTGAACTGTTCCACATATTTTCCATATAAAGACGTGCATTGTTAGTGGCCTAAATAAGGCTTTTTATATTGCAAATTAATCTTAAATGGAAGAAGCAAACGGAAAAAATTGTGATTTTTTTTGGAAGATTTTAAATATAAGGTGAAGGGACTGAGGTCAATGCTATTCAAAGACAAAGAGACAAGAGACCGTTAGGGCAAGACAATAACATTACCCTTCTCAAAGAAAACCCCCTATGGAACAACCAGTATTTTCAGCCAGCATTATTCAAACAGTCATATTCAGCAGTTCAACGAGTTCAAACTACTCAATATTATTCAGACAATGGTCTTAATAACAGTCATTCAGAACGTCAGTGAGCTAAAAATTGTTTTATATTTATGTTTAAAATCAAATCTAGTTACAAATATTATATTGAAGTGCAAAAGTTTTGTGTATTTAAAAGCTTAGAATTAATTACTAAATTATAATTTTGTAACGTATCTAGATTATTCGTTATAGTTAATATATTTATTGTAAACAAGTGGTGTCATATTCACTATTTCTTAAACATCTCTCTCTAAAACATATACGCATATAGGCCCTTTGAAAACAGCAAGCGCTCGTATATATAAATCCAACCCTCCACCAATTTACATTACATACTTATTACTAAACAAATAGTAAGTTACATGGTATTCCACACTGTAGTTCACATATAGTCATGCTGAATTTATAATGTAACTTTTTAACCTGTTTAAATCTTGAAATAAATAATTGAGGATTAAGGTATTTTTAAGGATTTCAAAAAATGATCATATCTCTCTCTCTCTAAAACAGGAAGTACTGCTTTAGTTCCAGATTTTTTAAATAATTAAGATTTCATTGGAATTAAATATTTTGATGTCCCCCTAATACGCAACAAATGTTTCTAGCGGAATGGTGTATTTATATATAAACGAAAAATATCAGAAAGCTCAACTCTGGCATTATCGCATCTGATATGAAGGTTTCGGGCAAAACACGAAGATTTCACAAACTACATAAGTTTTAAGTATTACTCTCTTGAAAATAGTGTATTAAATTTTTGCAGAGCTGTTAATCACTGGGAGTTTGTCAGGTAAATAATGGAGATAGGCAACATTTTTCAGCACAAGCCCACAATTTTTTTGCTGGGAAAATTAGAAATTGCTGAACATCTGGTATTTTATCCATCGTAGCATGAATATTCATTTGGTTCCTGATCGGTTTTGGATTTTCATCCATCGTCAGAGGAAATTCATCAAGTTCGTGTAGAGAGTAATGTTCGTGTATAGAGGTAATGTTTCTGTTACGTACTCACACTTATTGGTTTGTTTGAATATGCATGCTACGACGGATAAAATACCAGATGTTATCCAGCATTGCGGACCGATCCTATATATTCAAGGAAACAATTACCTGAACGGGGAAGGGAATAGCTAAATGGTTGGCGTATTGGACTCCAATGCGGAGGACCCGGGTTTGAGTCCAGTAGCTCAGGAAGTAGATTTTTTCTTACTAGGTGCCTCTACAGCTCACTGTCCGGTGTTGGACAGTGTTGTCTGTAACGAGAACACACTATCCGGAGACCGGCAGTGCACTGACCATAGATGTTGACGCGCCTTAAATTAATAATTAAAAAAAATATCTGAACAATTACGAAAAATGGGATCGAACACTAATTTGTGGTAGGATAAGTGGTTTTCTGTTGGTCAGTGAAAGATGTTAAAATTCGATTTCAGTTGATTTCAGAAGTGATTAGATTGTAGTCCAGAAGAAAGCGCCTACAGCACTGAACGAAACATATATAACATTTGAAATTTCGCACAAGTACTTTGTAATGTTGCTGGTGTGGTTTGTATGTTGTTTGTGAAATAGTTTGTGGCGTGAGCGTTTTGTAAAGGGCTTGTGAGAATATACGATTAAGAGAGAAGTATCAGAAATAATCAAGAGATCACACTCCTAACAATAAATATATTCTATTAAAATAATAACTTCATGTTATTTGCAAAGAATGTATAAACTTATTAATATATTGTGGAATCTAGTTAGATTGATTTTACTTAAGCTTAATGCTTAAACTGGCACTAATGTTTACTGGTAGAATGTCTGCTTCAGACTGTTCTTGTTTGAAAGCAGAATGCAGACCGTTCTTGAAAGAATGCCTTCTAATTGTTAGTTCTAATCTTCTCCGATGAGAAGGGGTAGACAATGCTAACCGAGTTCTATGAACTCTAAAAGACAATAGTGGTCTACTGCCTGAATAGTTCCTTTTGCCAGCGAATGTTACATTTTTTTCATAATTTTGATATTTTGATATTTTTATATTTCTGGCATCCATCACAACATACTTAAAACTAATTTTTGGGGGGGAAAATGTTCCAAATAAAAATGGTACGGTTTTATCTGTGCAGCATTCCAAGTTTAAAAGGAAATCGTAATAGTTATTTGCACTGAAAATACAAAAAAACTCAAAAACTTATTCTTTAAAAACGCATTTCCGGGTAACCGATTTTCTTCAAATTAGGTATTCTACCAATGTATCTAATATATATTAATATAATATAGATGGCAGAACTATACATTGTGCTGACATGATAGGCTATTAAAGGAAAGTGTACGCTTCTATTCCTTCAGAAAAGACCCGGAAAACTCAATTTCCCGGAAAAATATTTCAAATAAAAATGCTAGGTATTTATATGTGTAAATAGTAAAACAAGTTTGAAGAAAATTGCGAAAAATGGAAAGAAATTCTTTAATACCAATCCAATGTATGCAAAATAAAGTAATACTCACCACGGTGAGGTATTAGTCAGATGTGAACAAGTTTACATTTATTATATGGGACATTTGAGTCATACAAAGAGCTATCAATTTGAACAGAAATAACGTCTGAGTCATTGGGATCGTAAGGTACACTTGGACTTAATTCTCCCTCTTCCTGACATCATATTCATAAGATAAACCAATCTTCTACTTTATGGTAGAACAGAAAAAGGCTTTAAACTTAAAATCTGGTGTGAAACACTCATATCACTATCAAGCAGTTAACATAGACTTAACTGAGCAATTTTCTTCAAACTTATAATTTTTACGTCTACAATTTTATATCAATTGGTCTAAACATAATAAAATGACTTTTTTGAGAAAAACCATACTTCCCCCACTAAAACTTCTTTAAATGAACTTTCTCAGTAAAAAAATTCCCCCCCAAAAAAGTGATAAGCACTGTATTCATAATAAGTGTAACAATTTCAATGAAATCCGTCGATGTTTTTATGGATTAAATTTTTGTAGAAAACTGAAATAACTCTTCAATAAAAAAAGCATTTCCGGTCAATCGCTTTGCGTCAAACTCCTAATTTTGACCACATATTTAATTCTAATTAATATTATTTAATTGAGAGAATTGTATAATAAACAGTAATAGCACTTTAGAAAAATACATAACCCCGCTTCCCTCTCAAAAACCATCTTAAATGAAGTTTTCTGTTGAAATGTTTCAAATAGAAGTTGTAGCTCTCTTTTTGTATGTGTTGTTAAAATATGTAGTTTAAAGAAAATAATGTTGGAGCTGTTTTGTAGACAGTCGCAAAAAAATGTAAAATCTATTCAGTAAAGTGGGAGGACTTTAGGTTGAGGAATTTTGACAGGTAAGTTTCTGTCGGATTCCATGGTTCTTGACGATTTTCGCCATATGGAATGTCAAGTATGAACTTTCTGCGATTTTTCGTATTTGAGCTATGGTGTTCTCATGTAAACATTCATAATATATATGTAAACATATAAAAACAACCAATCAATTCTTGTAGTTGGCACGAAAATATCTTTGACGACCAATTTAGACCAAATTCTAAAAACCACTTATTTTGGACTAATAGGAACCTCAAAACATATATTTCAGGTAAAAGCTCGATATACGACCGAAATAGGTAGATATTTCCTCTCTTACTAGGTGTAAGAGAAAGTAAAATGAACCGAGAACGTTAAATTAAACAAATCCATAAATAACCTAATATACGTATAATTTAGTTATAAATTTCAAAATATATATTAGTGAAATTGTTATTTGATTAATATTTTATAGATGTTGAAGTGTTGGAAAGTAGGGCCGAAACTGGGTAAGTATGTCGGGAAGTTACCATATCTGTGGATGGTTTACGTGTGAAATTTCGTAATCATCTCCTGTGTGCAGTGTACTGATATACGTACGTGTATATATATATATATATATATATATATCGTTTAATAATTATTATTGAAAAGAGAAGGAGAAACACTAATTCACTTATTCTATCTTTCACTTCATTCATAATTTACTTTCTTCCTCTTACACTTTCTTCTACAGTTTATCAAGATCTAATCATTATACTCTCTTACATGTTGTTTATTCCTAGTATCAAACAATATTTTATCCAATTATATTATTATAATCTAAATTTGAAAACAAATTATTATATTTATTTAATACTTAACATCTTGTTTTTACTTTGAAATTATAAATCTTTATATATGTGTGAGAGAGAGCGTCTATCATTTTTATAATATAATATATTAAGGACAAAATTACCAAAATTGGATTTTAAGAAACCTCTAACTTGCACAATATAGGACAGGAAGGTTTCAATCAAAATAGCATACCGGATATCACTTTACTTTTTCTGAGTAGTTTTTCGCTATTTCACAAAAAATGCTAAAGATTTTCTTTAAAATCGGTAAGAACTCCAGAGCTTCTCTCTCTGTAGTGTCACTTCAATATGTTCTGTGGTTAATCGTTTCAACAACATTTTGCGCAATATAAAGCGCAAATGTTTTGATAAAAAGAAAAAAAAAAAAATCTGGTGTGATACACTCACACAACATTCTCTTACTCTAGTTTCAAAATTATAATTGACAAATTTTATAGTTAGTGTACCAAAATTTAATGAAATTCGTCAAAAAATGAAAAAACTGTTCAGTAAAAGCGCACTTCCGGTTTACTAATTTTCTTGAAACTACGGAATTTTGGCCATCTATTAATTTCTAATTAATTCTGTTTGGTTGGTAGAATTGTAGATATAATCAACTATGATAGCGCTTAAGAAAAAAACATAACCTCAACCCTCGCCCAAAAGCCCCCTTAAATAACTTTATCAGGACAAATGTTTCAAATATAAGTTGTAGCTCTTAATATGAGTGGTTCACATACTTAGTTTAAAGAAAATTGTTGAAGCCGTTTTTGAGAAAATACCAGAAAGCTGAAAAATACATTTCAGTAAAAACGCAATACCGTTCATCCGATTTTTTTCAAAGTCGGAATTTCAAAAACACATTTAATTCTAATTAATATTATTTAGATAACAGAATTGTATAGTAAACTGAAATAACACTTGAGAGGAAAATCTAACTCCACCCCTCCCCCAAAAGTGCCCTTAAATGAATTTTTCCAGAGAAATGTTTTAAATAAAAGTTGTAGCTTTTGTATGTGTAGTTGATACCAACTTTAAAGAAAATCGTCGGAGCCATGTTTGAGCAAAGCGCAAAAAAGTGAACAAACCATAAAGTAAAGTGATACTTCCGGTTGAGGAATTTGGACAGATGACCTACTGTCGGATATCATGGTGATATTCAAACGGAATATTAAGTTTTAACTTTCTATGATTTTTGTTTTTGAGCTATGTTGTTCACATATACCTCACTTTTTTGGACCCAGTGGACGGGTCCTCAAAACGGATATTTCCGGTGAAAGCTCGATATCGAAAATTTGGCACGATTACAATACTTCCTTTTACTACTAGTAAGAAAAAGTAAAAATATGTGACGGAATAAATAACATTATTTTCATGAAAGTGAGAATGACAAAATATATTAGAAAAATTGGTTAATGTAATTGATTTGTTATCTTTCATAGTAAAACAATTAACAGAATTGTGGATTCTTATCTAAGTAACGAATAAATAACTGATAAGAGTATAATAGTGTTTGTATGGTGCAAAACTGACCGACTTTGTCGTACAAAAATGAGTATAATATTAATTGGAATGAGGAACTAAAAAGGGCAATAATAATTAATAGTTAATATTAAATATTATCTTAAGAAATGTAAATAAATGATAACAAAATTATTAACAATGAACTATATGAACCTTACAGTTAAAAAAGAATGGATAACCTAAAATACTTTCCTGATAACCTCTGGATACAATGGATTAACAGTTATAATAATAATGATAATAATAATAATAATAATAATAATAATAACACTAATAATACTTAGTTCAAGTGAAACTCAGTATTTTGGCAATCTAATTATTTCTAATTAGTTTTGTTTAGATGGTAGAATTATATAATCAACTATGATAGCACTTTAGAAGAAAACATAACACTATCCCTTCCCCCAAAAGCCCACTTAAATGACTTTACCTGGAAAAATGTTTCGTATAAAAGTTGTAGCTCTTTATATGGGTAGTTAACATTTTTTAGTATAATAAAAATTGTTAGAGCCGTATTAGAGAAAATTGTAGAAAACTGAAAAGTACACTTCAGTACAAACGTCAGTCCGGTCATTCGATTTTCTTAAAACCCAGAATTTCTATAACATATTTTAATTCTGAATTATATTATTTAGATGGTAGAATTGTGTAACAAACTTAAATAGCCCTTTAGAGGAAAAACTAACCGCACCAGTCCTCTAAAAGTGCCCTTAAATGAATTTTTCCGGAGAAATGATATATATAAAAGTTGTAGATTTTTCTATGTGTAGTTGACATACCAAGTATAAAGAAAATTGTTTGAACCAGCCATTTTTGAGAAAATTGCAACAAAAAGAAAAAACCCATTTAGTAAAATGGTACTTCCGGTTGAGGAATTTTGACACATAACTTACTGTCAGATCCTAGGGTGATACCTAAAACAAATGCTGCCTAAACGGAATCTTAATTTTGCGCTTCTTGTGATTTTCCGTTTTTGAGATATTAAGACAGACAGACAGACAGACAGACAGAAACATATAAACCAGATTTCGTAAAATAAACAGCAAAATCTGGTGTGAAACACTCACACAACTTTCTCTTACTCCAGTTTTCAAAGTTCTAATTCACAACAAACTTTATAGTTTGAATAGCCAAATTTAATGAAATTTCCCGGTGTTTTTTTTATGGAGAAATTCACAAAAACTGAAAAAAAAACTGTTCAGTAAAAAACGCACTTCCGGTCATCCGATTTTTTTGAAACTCAGAATTTCGACAACATATTTAATTCTAATTAATATTATTTAGATTAACAGAATTGTGTAATAAACTGAAATAGCACTTTAGAGAAAATCGTAACCCCTCCCCTCCCCCAAAAGTGGCCTTAAATGAATTTTTCTAGAGAAATGTTTCAAATAAAAGTTGTAGCTCATTGTATGTGTAGTTGATACATACATGTTTCAAGAAAATCGTCGGGGCCATTTTTGAGAAAACTGCGAAGAAGTGAAGAAAAAAAAATCATTCAGTAAAAATTAAACGCACTTCCGGTTATCCGATTTTTTCCAAACTCGGAATTTCGACAACATATTTAATTCTAATTAACATTATTTAGAGACAGAATTGTATAAAAAACTGAAATAGTACTTTAGGGGAAAATCTAACTACACCCCTCCCCTAAAAGTGCCCTTATATGAATTTTTTCAGAGAAATGTTTCAAATAAAAGTTGTAGTTCTTTGTATTTGTAGTAGATATAGGAAGTTTGAAGAAAATCGTCGGCGGAATTTTGGAGGAAATCGCGAAAAAGTGTAAAAAACTATTCAGTAAAGTGATACTTCCGGTTGAGGAATTTTGACAGATAACGTACAGTCAGATCCCATGTTGACCCCTCAACGGAATATCAAATTTCAACTTTCTACGATTTTTCGTTTTTGAGCTATGCTGTTCACATACATACATACACACACACACACACACACACACACACACGGACACACACACACACACACACACACACAGACCATTTGCTAAAAACCACTTTTTTTGACTCAGGGGACCTCAAAACGGATAATTCCGGTGAAAACTCGATATCGAAAATTTGACACGATTGCAATACTTCCTCTTACTTAGGAGTAAGGAAAGTAAAAAATCTACCTTGTAGTCAGTCACATGATAATGCCTTATTGCAATTCCCACCGTCCTCTTAAGAAAGGTTTTCTTAAAAGTCGGACTTTTTACTCAACGTTCAAAAGAAAAAGCAATAAATTGTGACGCATCAATCCATATTATTTCTAATAATTTGATTAATTTATTGAATTATTTTTTAGCGGTTCCTTTTTTTAACGGCAATACTAATCTAATCAATTTCAGACGTCACATTCCTAATCTATCAGAAGATGTCAAATTAACTTTAAGTTTGGAACCTGTAATTTACTTACGAATTACGAAAATATTTCAGGAAAAGAGGGATGTTTGGCAGGGAATAGAGACGGTATAGTAGTCGGCACGTTTCTTTTACCGACTCCGCGGTTCCGGCAATCCTTGCTATTATTGCTAAGAATTCGTGTCCAACATTTTCTGCTATAAATCTGTCGACTTTTCTACCCACCACATTGATGGCTCAAATTTAATAATACTAATCTTCTTTTATCACGCCAATAAAAAATTTAAAAAAAATTAAACAAAAAATTTAATCAATTTATCTTCCGCTAACGATATAAAAAGAGTTATTGTTAGAAAGTGTAATAAAAATTAATAAATAGGCTCTTAAAACCAATATTTCTAATCTTATCATCATAATGACCTAATGTTTACAGTTAACCAGCTAATATGTATAATATACATATATATTCAAAGCATTTTTTGCATTATAAAATAATTTCTAATCGATCTAAAAATAAATATTAACAAAAATTATAGTTATACCTTATCTTGGAACTAATACCTAAAATATTCGATTAAACGTTAAAAAAAAAAAAAAAAAATCAACAAACTAACCTTTATTGTCTTTAAAAGCTATTTTAAATTATCGATATTAGTGACAGCGATAATATCGATAGCGCGACATTTAATTTAAAAGGTAAATCAATGAAGATGAAACACTCGAATTATATATATATAAAATTACATATATGTTTTTAATTGAGTTTATTAACTATTTGGCACTGTATGCGCCTTGATAAAGCGAGAAACACTATTGTAAACAATTACAAAATATAGAAAACTGAGGCTGCCCAATTAAATTGAGATACTATAGATACATGGCGTATTTTAAATCACTAAAGACAATCCTAGTTAAAGGCTCGGTGGGATCCAAAGGCGAGCATGCCTTGGTTCCACGGGGGCCATGAAGACCACCCCGACTGCGGCGTTGGAAGTCCTTCTCATTCTGCCACCACTACACATTCTCGTTCTAGGCGAAGCCAGAATGGGAATACATAGGCTCCTGCAGGGGCCGCCTCCCATCACCTCTAGGCATGATCGTAATAACCAGAGGTTGATTGAGGAAATCAAGGCGGACTATCTTCTGGGGATGCCAACGGATAGGATGGTTCCTAAGTATTTTTTCGAAAGGAACTTCCATATTGTCATACCGAGCAGAGGCGAATGGGGCTGCGACCCACCCCTGTTCGGTAACTCGATCTGGTATACAGATGGATCCAAAACTCCGACTGGGGTCGGAGCTGGGGTCTACGGGGGCAGGCCTAAAGTTAAAATTAAGGCCAGCCTACGGAAGTACGCCACGGTCTTTCAGGCTGAAGTCGTGGCGTTACAACTCTGCGCTAGGGAGATTATAAGGCAAAGGATAGTGGGTAGAAGAGTGGCCATATACTCCGACAGTCAGGCAGCCCTGAAGGCACTTTCCTCACACCAAATAGTCTCAAGACTGGTGTGGGACTGCCTACTTGCCCTCACCGAGGTGGGTACTCTGAATAAACTGAAACTCGCCTGGGTGCCGGGACATATGGGGTTCCTGGGCAATGAGAGGGAGGGCGGATGCCCTAGCGAGGGAGGGCTCGCAGGATACCTTTATAGGCCCCGAACCCTTCTGCGGCTTGTCCAGGAGCCTCATCCAAACTTCTATCAAGGGGTGGATAGAAGATCAGCGTCTGCGTTGGTGGGAGGGAACACCAGGACAGAGGCAGGCAAACTCTTCATTAAAAGACATTTGCCTAAATTTACCAAAGACCTACTGAGCAAACCCGAAGGGATATAAGGTTAATTGTGGGTCTCCTAACAGGGCATTGTAGGCTGAATAGACACATGCACCACCTACAACTTGCGGATAGTGCGGTATGCCGATTCTGCAAGGTAGAGGAGGAGACCCCGGCGCACATCCTTTGTGAGTGCGCCGGCCTGGCGAGGATTAGGTTTCTTCAATTGGGACGGGCAATCCCGAAGCTGAAAGCTTCATGACGGAGCCGCTCTCAGCTTTGCTAGGATTGATTAGGAGGGCAAAGCTGGGGGCTGTTCTGTAACTTAAGGGGATCCACAATAGACCTCAATTTGTAGGTCGCAGTGGAATGAGGCTCCCCCCCCCGATTCTATTCTATCCTAGTTTCAACCAATTAATACAATCTATAACAGTTACAATATTATTATATAAAGTCCCAATTTATTAGAAATAATGATATTATTTACCAGCCAATTAGAAGACTTTTTTCTGTAATAAATGGATTATGTATGATTCCCAAGGAACCTATTATGATTTATTCTGATCTTTTAGGTTTTCGAGGCCAATTTCATGGAAAAACACATGAATTTCCGGGTTGAGGCAGCGTCAATGGCTTGCTAGAAACCGACTTTTCGCCCGCATTGCAATGAGCCTCTTCAATGAGGATCGGTTGGTTTACACTTTTGCTCCATTAGCTTTCAAGGAGTAACGACGCTGAAGAAGCGAAACATCGGTTTCTACACTGCGAAACATCGGGCAAATCACTGAAGCGATCTTAACCGGAAACTCAAGTGTTTTTCATTATTTGTTCTGCCAGAGCCAAGTCGTCAAGTGTTTTTCTATCTATACCGACTTTGTCGAAGAAATTACTAGTTACTATAGGAATTATTCCAGAAAGGAGCCGAACCATAAACTGCAGACTTCAAATTTCCTTGTACCAAATTAGTCAAGGAATTTCTGTTCGAAAGATGTTAACGCACTTTTCATAAATTACTTTATTTTCAGCATCAATTCACTCTGCCTAATCTGGATCATTCTTTTGTTCATATCTCACAGTAGTATCAATGACCAATAATGCAGATTTACTATTCCTAACGAAGCCCATTATATCTGTATATCTTGCGGTATCTATCATCCATGTCAACACAGTAAACTTCCTCTCAAACGTGTGTAACCTTTTTGCTTTAACAAGTCGATGATCCTATGCTCTTGACATTGTGGTATCGACGACGAGTAAAGAGCAACATGTTGTTTGGGCATTTTCACAGCACATGGGATGTTGCTTCGTTCTCTCGGCAGCATTTTGCATTACTTATCGTCTGGTTGGTTAACGAGGGGAATAAATTCCAGATAAATAATATACAGTTATTTTGTTGAGTTAAATTAACTGCAACTAGTCTGTTGTGATGGATGCTAGAAATATAGAAATATATTTTATTTGAAATATATGAAGAAATTTTAACATTCGCTGGCAAAAAGAGTACACACAGGTAGAAGACTACCGTTACAACAGAGTTCATGAACTTCGTTAACATTGTCTACCCCTTCTTCTCACAGGGGAAGATTTGTACTAACAATTAGAAGGCATTCTTTCAGGACAGTCTGTATTAGACATTGAACTAGAACACTTGATTCAGGAATCGCTATTTTAGATTCAGTGCCAGTTATAGAGTTTAGCATTTATTCTAGATAAACAATTGATTTAATAAGCATACAGTTGTGATATTGTAAAGTATTTAAAGTCTTTAATAAATTAATATATTTATTTCAAAAACAGTGGTGATCTCTTGATTATTTCTTAATACTTCTATCTCTATCTTAAACATACACACAAGCCCTTTACAAAACCGCTCACGGCACAAGCCACCACAAATACACCATCACCAACTACATTTCACTGTCATTTAACTTACTAACTGAATTGTCGTTAAGTATAAGTTCTCGCTTTTATTTTTTCACTTTGATAGAAAAAGAAAAATGTATTTATTTGTTTAGTTATATGACGCCGAAACTACTGAAAGTAATCTGAGAGAATTTAGTATATAAAATAACTTCTAGATATATAACTTTATCTATTACAGGTGGAAATACTGCGATTATGTCAAATTGTCGAGATTGAATTTATCGAGGTTCTCTGGATACGAAAATGATGTTTTTAATCGACTGGAGGC
>JAAEAF010003903.1:0-132480 GCA_011037195.1 Triatoma infestans
TGAACTGTAATAACACAATTAAGAAAAACATAAATTCGCCTCTCCCCCAAAAGTCCCCTTAAATGAATTTTCTCGGAGAAATGTTTCTAATAAAAGTTGTAGCTGTTTGTACTTATGGTTTATATATAAAGTTTAAAGAAAATCGTTGGAGCCCATTTTAGAGAAAATAGCAGAAAACTGAAAACTACTTTGAGTAAAGCGTACTTCCGGTGATCCGATTTTCTTCGAACTCGGGATTTCGATAACATATTTAATTCTAATTAATATTATTTAGATGATAGAAATGTGTAATGACTGAAATAGCACTTATTGTGTAATGACTGAGCAATGATTCTCAACCGCTGGTCCGGCGGCGGACCGGTGCCGGTCCGCAGAAAAAATTTGACCGTTCCTCGGAGATTTTAACCTGTCCGCGTTAAAAAAAATTTCTAATTTAAAAAATAATAATAAAATTTTGTACGATATTTTTTACGTTAATGCCATAATTTCAGAATCTAGAATCCATAATTTTGTTTTTGAAGGTTGGTAACACTGGAGTGTGCTGATGTTACGTCTCACATTTTTTTTTTTTTTTTTTTTAACTGGACGGGGTGCTCCAATCCATCTCTATTCGAGAAAGCAATGAAAATGTTAGTCCCCTTCGTAACAACATATTTATTGAAGCTGGATTTTCATCTATGACGGTAATAAAAAATAAATTTAGAAATCGGCTTTCTGTTGTTTCACCGATCCGACTTACCTTGATTAATTTAAAAAATTTAGAACCAACAATTGAAAGTTAATTGAAGAAGAGCAGCAGCATTCTTCTCAATAACATTATATGCCAAATAATCAGAAATTATAGATATCTAATTTGATAGTATACAGAGGACAGATTTTTTGCTTTGCTTCTGTATGGAATGATTTTGTGATTATTTTTTATAATTTTCTGGGATTTTTCTCAAACGTTTATTTACTTATTATATAATAATTACAATAATTACTTATCTTTACATTTAAATATTATTGTAAGTAAATGATAATAAAAATGATACAATTAATTTATATAGTTGTTCATTAATACCTAGTAAAGTTTTTTGTTAAAAAAGAACCAACGGTCCGCGAAATTTTTCTCTAACAAATTTTACCGGTCCGAGGGCCAAGAAAGATAGAGGATACCATAACCCTACCTCTCCCTCAAAAGTGCCCTTAAATTAATTTTCCCGGAGAAATATTTGAAATAAAAGTTGTAGCTCATTGTATACCATGTTTAAAGAATTTTCGGTTTATGGTTTATGGTTGGTTTCCGGTTTATGGATTTTGCCAGAAATCTTCGTGTCTGATGCGGTAACAGTATACCTAAATGGAATATCCAGTCTGAGCTTTCTGCAATTTTTTGTATTTGAGATATTCTTTTCACACACAGACACTCACACACTCGTACACAGACAAACACACATACAGACCATTTTCTAAAAACAACGTTTTTGAACTCAGAGACCTCAAAACGTGTATTTCCGTTGAAAACTCAATTTCACAAAACTGACACGATCGCACTACTTCTCCTTTACTATTAAGAGAAAGTAAAAATACCTTCATATAATTAAAAAAAATTACGTACTAACACCACGACGGCACTTCACAGTTTGCAAGCTCAATATTCTCACCATAATACTACACTTCCTTTCGGAAACAATCAAACACTTTTTATTACTTCCCGGCCCGCTAATACCTTAAAGTATAAAAACTTACACACTCTAACTAGATGATCATCTTTAAGTTGATGCGCCGTCTAGTACAGATACTTACAAATTGCAGTGGTTTCCATCATACAAAAGACTTCTCTCCAAGTTCCACGGTTCCCTGTCTGTATTCTTCCATCAGTCCATATCCTGCCATCATCTTCTCAGCGCGGTCCTATCCTCTTGATCTCCCTCTCCTCCTTCGGCCATCCACTTCGCTGCTATCACCAACCTAGGCAATCCTTCTGGACTAATCCATTTTACATGTCCCTACCATGTAAGTGGCTTAACTTCTCTGGTCTTCAGATCATTCCTCGCCACTCCCACCTCTTTCTTATCTCAATATTTGTAACTTTTTCCCGCCACGAACATCCTGCAGATTTCCTCCAAGAGTCCATTTCTACTCTCAGGAGTCTCTCGCGCTATCTTCTGTTCAGTACTCAAGTTTCAACACCGTATAGCAGGATGTTTTGGAAGATCGATGTTTGGAAGATCAACCTCTTGGTTTCGGACAATAAATTTCCGCTCAATAGCACTGGGTTCAATAGGCTTAGTACATTTTCCCCTCCCTAATTCTCCTCTCCACATTCTGATTGTTCTCCTATTCACATTCTTCTCTCCACTTTTCTACTGTTGGCACTAAATTTTTAAAATGATATACACTTTTAATTCATCTGCTTTTTGTCTATCATATTTTTATAAATGTATTTTCTTTATTCATAAAAATTCCTTAGCTTAAAGTTAATCATATTCAAAAACAAAATACTTCTCAAAAAAATAGTTTATACAAACTACTGTTATCCTATTTTTACTTTCTCTTATTCCTAGAAAGAGAAATGTATTGCTCTCGTGCCAGATTTTCAAAATTGAGTATTCACCGGAAATACATGTTTTGGGATTCACAGAATACGAAAAAAATGTTTTTAACGAATGATCTGTGTATGTGTGTGTGTATGTGTGTTTGTATGTGTGTGAAAAGCTTTAGCTCAATACGAAAAATCGCAGGAAGTTCAAACTTTATATTCCGTTTATACCATGGGAATCGACATTAAGGTATCTGTAAAAATTCCTCAACTGGATGTACCGTACCACTTTACTGAACCATTTTTTTTTTTCAATTTTTTGCGATTTTCTCGATAATGGTCTCCAACGATTCTCTTTAAAGTTAGAATTTCAATTACACGAGCTATTTTTTTTCTTTTTCTTTTTTTAATTTAAGACGCGTAAACAACTTTGGTCACTGGCGTCGGAGTCTTCTTAGTGCACTGCCGGCGTTCGGGCAATGTTCTTTCGCTGCAGACAGTGCTGTCCATCACCGAACTGTGAGCTGTAGAGGCTCCTAGGAAGTTATAAATTTTATGTAACTTAAGCAGGCTTTTGTTGGAGAGGTGGGGTTATGTTTTTTATAAAATGCTATTTCTATTTATTATACAATTCTATCATCTAAAATAATATTAATTAGAATTAAATAACCCCTAAACCCTATGGCGCAACAGCCCATGAAGGACCAAGGCTTGTCAGACGGCGATTTGAATGGGAGGTGTGTGGCAAGCACGCCGCAGTTCCTACGCCGTTTAGTTCCGGCCTTCGCTACCTAGGGCGCTACTCATTGTAGCTTCCCACTTTTTATCACAATGTTGGGTCAACACCGACTTTGCCCTCACGGAAATCGAATCATGAATTCTCGCATGACAGGGGGAATTAGAATTAAATACGTTGCCGTAAACAGGCAGGTTTTTGGCAGGGTAAGCGATATGGTCATTCTACCATTTATCGCGAAATGCTTTTAAGGATTCCCATTACAGGTTTCCCTTCTGATAGGAATTTGAAGACTTTTGTCTTTGGTCATTCCTACAGGATTAGGTTGCTTTCTAGGGAAGATTGGTTTTAACCCTAGCTCCGTCTGGGGTGATTCCTGAGAATTATCTCCGATGCTACACGGACGGTTCCAGGATGGATGGTAGGTCTGGGGCTCCCGTCTATTTTGAGACGGGAGACCATTTGGTGGTGCCACTTGGTGAGTGGGCCACCATTTTCCAGGCTGAGGTTTATGCAATTCTTTGCTGTATTTTGGATGAGAGGGTGCGTAACACTAATGTAAAAGGTGTTTGTATCTGCTCGGACAGCCAGGTTGCGTTGAAGGTGCTTAACTCATGTGTCTTCACTTCCAGATTGGTGTTGAAATGTTCTAAAAGACTGGAAGATCTTTCTTCATTGAAGGATGTGCTTCTGGTCTGGGTTCCAGGTAATATGGGAATCTTTGGGAATGAGGAGGTGGATAGGTTTGCCAAATTAGGCGCCTCTCTCCCTTTCATTGGTCCCGAGTCTGCTGTTGGTGTCTTTTGGTACATGTTTGTCAGTCTTTCAGACGTGGATGACGTGGTTGTCGGCAGTCTAAGATGCTCATTGGGGGTCCGGACGGAGCTTTGAGTAGCGGGATACGATGTCATTCACGATTCTCTCTCAGTCATCTGGTTTGGCTTCCTCACTGGGCATTGTGGTTTAAGGAGACATCTCTGTACAATGTGGTGGACTCATGCCTGATCTTTTGTAGAGTTTGTGAGACGGAAGAGGAAACACCCATGCATCTGATGACGGATTGTTTGGGCTGTGAGGAGATTAGGTTTAGGACCTTCGGCCAGAATAGGATATCGGTAGAGGATCTTAAGCTATGCCTTTTAAGGTTTTTGTCCGATTTGTTCGGTCTGTGGTGAAACTTAGATGGTTAAAACTTGGGCCTGGATTTTTATTCTAGTCCCAGTAGTTGTTATTCTTTAGGGATAGCTTTATGGGCCCGGGGAGGCTTTGGATAGTGTAGGGTATTGCCCTCCCCTTCTTTGAATAATAATTATAAATACGTTGCCGAAATTCTGAATTTGAAGAAAATCGATTGACCGGAAGTGGGTTTTTACTGAACAGTTGTTTTCAATTTTCTACGTTTTTCTCCATAAAAACACCGACGGATTTCTTTAAATTTCTTATGCTAGCTATAAATACGAGAATCTAAAAATTTTTGTATGACACCTTTTTTTCCGAGAACTTTAGATGGAGAGGGGGAAGTTAGGCTTTTCTCCAACAAGTCATTTTATTAAATTTTAGATTCTTTCATTGAAGGGAAGTAAACATTTAGTTAAAATTATAATTTTGAAGAAAATATGTCAATTACAATTACTGTAAGCTGCAGTAAGAGAAAGCCATGTGAGTGTTTCACACCAGATTTTTTTCGTATTCTCAGGGAATCCTCAAACATGTATTTCCGGCAAAAACTCAAGTTCGAAAATCTGCCACGATCGCAAATATTTCCTCTTACTAAGAATAAGAAAGAAAGTAAAAATCTGGTGTGAAACACCCACACAACTTTCTCTTACTCCAGTTTTCAAAATTATAATTGACGAATTTAATGAAATTCGTCGAAAACTGAAACAACTGTTCAGTAAAAGCGCACTTCCGGTTTACTAATTTCATTGAAACTCGGAATTTTGGCCAAATATATATATTTCTAATTAATTTTCTTTGGATGATAGAATATTGTATTATCAACTATGATAGCACTTTAGTGAAAAACATAACCCCACCCCCACCCACCCCTAAAAGTGCCATTAAATGAATTTTCCCAGAAAAATGTTTCAAATAAAAGTTGTAGCTCGTTGTATTTGTAGTTGTTATTATATCAAAGTTTGAAGAAATTCGTCGGAGCCATTTTTTGAGAAAAACGCAAAAAGGGTAAAAAAGTAAAAAAAAACAACTAGTCAAGTGGTACTTCCGGTAGAGGAATTTTGACAGATAAGGTATAGTCAGATCCCATGGTGATACCTAAACGGAATATCAAGTTTCAACTTTTTGCGATTTTTCGTTTTTGAGCTATGCTGTTCACATACACGCACACATGCGCGCGCGCACACACACACACACACAGACCATTTGCTAAAAACCACTTTTTTGGGCTCACGGAACCTCAAAACGGATATTTCCGGTGAAAACTCGATAACGAAAATTTGACACGATTACAATACTTACTTCTTACTAGGAGTAAGAGAAAGTAAAAAAACTAACTTTCAATATTGTTTAAAAGTAAATCAGTTAATGGCTGACACTGCATTACAACCTCCTGCAATAGTATGTACTTTACTGTATTATATCGATAGTTTATCAAATTACCACCCTTTAAGCTGACAATTTTTTGAAAATTCATTTAATTCTAATTAATAATATATACGAGAATATATTAGAATCGTTTAATAAGTTTCCATTTGAATTACCAATTTTTATTTAAACTCAGAATTCTGGCCAAACCTATAATTTTAATTAATATTATTTAGAAGATCGAATCTTATAATAAACTACAATAGCACTTTAGAAGAAGAAAGCATAAACCTAACACTCCAAAATACCTCTTAAATAATTTCTTGAAATAATATTTCAAATTTAGATTTATATGTACACATAGTTAAAGAGTTAAAGTTTAAAGAAAATCGTTGGAGCAATTTTATAAATAATTCATAAAAAAATGAAAATCTAATAAAGTAGTACTTGTGGGTAGGAATTTTGATAGATAACTTCCTATCAAATCCCAAAAAGAAAGCCAAACTGAATGACAAGCTCGTCATCCTCCGTTTTTCTTCTTTTTTTTTTTGAGTTGAAATGTTCGGCAAACACAAATACTTACATTCATGCATAATGTATCTGTATATATACAGAGTGTCTCATTTAAACGGGCCACTTCTGAAATAACTTCCAAACGAAGCAAGATATCTAAGAAAGTGAACATAACGTTTGTTGAAGTATTTTCACTCTAGTTTATGATGGTGTCAATGTTTTCTGATTTTATTGCCGCCTTACACCTTAAAAATCTGTGGTTGAATGTGACGATTTCCTTTTAACCCCCACTTTTTACTAATGTATGAAAACTAATAAAAAATTGAATAAAATTCTGCCGTTATTTCACTTCACACTGCTTATCACCGAACAGTCAGCTGTAGAGGCTCTTAGGAAAATCTAAGAGCAGCACACTGGATTCGAACGCGGGACCTTCACGTTGCTAGTCCAGCGCGCTACCACTGAGCTAATCCCTTCCTTCTCCCTTGGCTTACACCAATTAACTAGGGACGGAAACCCTAGTTTGTGTACTGTGTTTGTCCTTGATTATAAAGGGTAAAGTGTATATAGTTTATGAGTATTGTGTCTTGTTCTGACGAAGTGCATGGAATACTATGAGCTGTGGTAAACCATGGGGTCGCTACTCCCCATGTAACTGCATGCAACAGATACCCCTTAGGGTTAATTTAAAGTTAATTGATATTTATTGTATAATAAATGTTTATTTTACTTTTTAGGGAACCTGTGGTACCTCTAGGAAAGCGTACTAAAGCTCCAAAAGTGAAAACAATATTAGTTGATATTGTAAAATTTGATATTCTTACCATTATTTGCCTAATGATTCCTACGTTAATGATCTGGTACCTTCGTCCACCTTCATTGAAAAAACTATTCATCGTCATACCCATGTTAATGGTAATATTTGCTGTTTATTGCAGAATTCTGCTGTACTTTAAGAGATGGTTAATCGCAAAAATATGTTATTACCAACACCGTTAAATTAGATTATAAAATTCTTTAGTAATAAAAATAATGATCGAACAATTTGGTGTAATTAATTTTTCTTTAATCAAATAATTCATTTCAATCCGCATATGAAAATAGGAATTAGTTTTTAAAGCAGGATATGTTTAGAATTTATAACCAATTTCCATTACTTGTGAACTTGTCATTATTTACATACTAAATTAGAGTTTATTTGGTATGTTTCTCTCTTTGAACGAAATAAAAAGCATTCGACAATGTCAGCACAAAGCAGGGTGGAAAATCGATCTTAGAAACGAACACATTGCGCGAACCTGTATTCTCATAGGACTATTTTTGGCAATAGAAGCACAGTTCAGTCTTATTCTTTTTTAAATGAATTACTTCTTGTGTTGATTTTTCGACCTTCATATGTAAGTTGTTTATATATATATAAACGATGGCAAAGTGCCATTTAAATGTAACAAAAAATTGTTGTAAATAGTCCTATTTTGATATTGTACTTTTAGATATAATTCCTAATTCTTGTATTTTATTACCAGCCACATTGTATGCGCACCTGCATGCATTTTAGTTATAGTTGATAAGAAAGATTAGGCGTGTGAGAAAATTTTATTTCCTATTAGATAATTTACAGGGTTCCCAAAGCATCTGAAACTTCCCACTATTCGAACACAAACATAAACACACCTAATAAATGCTCCAGGTGTTCATTCAACAATCATATTTTTCTTATCGAATGCCAACTTTAAATAGTATGTGTGTGGGATTTTACACCCTGACTTTTAAAATACATCTATTTACATAGTAAATTAAATTCGTCATTCTGGTTAAATAGTTTTTTAAACGCCAAAAAATGTTCATATCACATAAACTAATTAAAGCCTAATAAAATCACAATGTAATGATTTGAATTTTCGCATTTTGCTTTTTAAAAAAATAAACATTGAAATCTATACTTTTGATAATTTGTCTGAAATATACAAGAAGTATTTATTTTTATATTTAGTCTCCATGCCTTTTAATTCCTAATGACTCCATTAATATTACGCCTTAGAGAAGGGATTAGCTCAATGGTAGCGATGCGGAGATCCAGGGTTCAAATCCAGCCGTGCTACCCTTCGATTTTTCTCTTCCTAAGAGCCTTTACAGCTCCATTGTTCAGTGATGGGCAGTACTGTCTATAACGAGAGAACACTATCCAGAGGCTGGCAGTCCATTGAAAAAGCTCTGGTTCGCAATTGACCGTAGATGTTGACGCGCTTTAAATTAAAAAAAAAAGTATTACTTGGCTGCAGTCATATATTACAGCTGCGGAATTTGTTCCATTTTTTAATCCACTAGTCAAGAATTAGAGTGCAACAAGAATTGAATAAACTGTGACACAGACTTCAACAAATCATTGTTAAATTTAAGGTAACTCATTTTTCACGGAGCAAAAAATTTTTGTAGTTCATGTTATTACAACTCAGGATGCGTAATTCTTAATTCGTTAACTAAATAAAAAATCTAGGAGGACAAAACTGATAAAATAATATATAGCATACCATACTTAAGTATTTTCTTGATTAAGTATTTCTAATATTCGGTATTTTATCCGTCGCAGCATGCAGTTTTATATTGTTCCTGACCACTTTCGGATTTTCATCCATCGTCAGAGCAAATTCACCTAGTTCGTGTAGAGAGTTCACTTCAACTTAATGATTCTATTACACTCACACTTGTTGATTGTATATATCAATATTTTATCTAAACATATCTAATATTTTTTGGTTTGTAAAAACGTATTAAACAAAATCAAAAATTAAATAAAATCAAACTTTCTGCACAAGTTAAGTGCTATATGACAAAACGAAATCAAAAATCCACTCTGGTGAATCCTTGCTATCTTAAAATAAACAAATATATCTTGCTCATGACGTGGAGAGTTTTCCTCGCTTCAATAGATCCAGCTTCCCTTATAAACCTAATTGGTTCTCACCAATTAACAGAAATCGGAAGATAGTTCATTTTTATAAAACGAGTTAGGTATATTATTCATAGTAATCACAAAAAGAGAAAAACTCTACAAATTAAAAACAGTGACGTAAAGTGAAAGAAAACGAACGAAACCTTAAAATATCTGCTTCCATACAAGACTAACTTGGATTCCACACATAAAAAAAAAATTAAGACACGCATATCAAACTCTTAAGCAGCTCTATCCAATAACGTGATGAACGCCATTAAAACCGCAATGCTCTTTGTGTTTAAATACTTATACCTTCACTGACATATGTTTGCCCCGTATGGATAAGTGCTAGAAAAACTGCAATGAAAAAATTGCAAATATTTCAAAACAAAGTACTGCTTATTGCCTAGGGAGCATAGTCGTAAATGCTGAACACATCCACAGGGGACTAGAATCTCAAAAATCAAAGACTTCATAGACAGGGCAGCACATACATTTTTAGACAACTTACAAAGTACAACCGCTAGAATAGATCACCAACTTGGACAGAAAACTACCTGACGTCGACTAAAACCAAAACTACCTCAGGACATACTCCAAGATTTATCAATCAACTAATATTTGTTAAAATGTTGTATTGTTATTATTTTGTAAGGCAGAAATAAGCTGCCGGGCAAATAAAGATATTTATCTTCTTCTTTAAAAAGAGAAGTAGCAGATTACGATGTTGGAAGATGTCATGAGAATCATTTCCAAAAACCATCATTTCTTTTATGCCATTAATATGTGTAGGCCATTCTTTTGTTTACTTTTTGAAACGATATTTAAATTTATTTTAATTAGTGTTAGGAATCTCGAGATATGTATGTCGTCTCCCCATAAGGATCTCTATTCTTATGACATGTCGTATCCCCCACTGCTTCTGATCGTTGAAAAATTCAATATCCTCTCTTTTACTGACTTTTATTCTTTCGCATCCCTTAATTTTACAAATTAATGGCTGTATCACTTGAGACTGTAATGTGCAGTTTAGATTTTAATTTTCTAGTACCGCCGATTACTATTGCCTGATCTAAATTTTATAGGAGCATAAAGTATTTACTGAATCGCTAAGACAAAGTTCTCTGTTAACAAAACCAGTAGAACAAAATAAAATGAAAATATTGTCAGTCTAAAAAATCCATTTAATCGAAGAGCGCTTTCAGTTTTCATATGAATTTTCATACATATTTCTAATTAACACATAATATGGGATTAGCTCAGTGATAGCGCGCTGGATTAGCAACGCGGAGGTCCAGGGTTCGAGTCCAGTTATGCTACACTTAAATTTTCTCTTCCTAGGAGCCCGGTGAAGGGCAGCGTACTGAGAAGGCTCCGGGAGGGCATAATACATTTTTCAGATAGCAGTTTAATATCGCCTATAATAATCTTCGGGAGAAGGAGGGAAATGGACAAAGCAGCAGTCGCTCGAGAGGAGCGGCTATGTACTATGTTGGAATGGCAGACTGCATGGCTGGAGGAGACTAGAGGAAGGTGGACCGCGGAGTTAATCTCGGACGTGAATAGCTGGACCAGGAGGTCTGTCGGTGAGGTAGATTACTATCTCACCCAGTTCCTCACTGGTCACGGCTACTTCCGAGATTATCTGCGAAAAATGGGCAAGAGGCCGGGAGGGAACTATCCCCATTGTACAGGGATGGGGGACAATGCCCATCACATCTTTTGTGAAAGGTGGGATCGTCTTAGAAGGGATTTGGAGGGGACCGTCTGCCTGACCGATTCCAAGGTATAGTTCTCACAAGCAGAGCAAATTGGAGAGCGGTAAGTACATTTGCTAGAGAAGTTTTAATATGTAAAAAAAGGGAGTTGGATGAAGAGGATGTGAATCCCTAATTAGGGTCAGGTTGGGGGGCCTAGCCTGATGTAATACTGCACAAGTGAATCCCAGGCTAGGTCCGGTTATGAAGGGGGGTGTTTTAGCCGGTAAGCCATTTTGTTGGGAGTCCGGCACTTTGTACGTAAAAAGCATTTCATCTCCTCTTAAAAAAAAAAAAAAAAATCGCCTATAATAATCTTAACACATAATAGAGAGAATCTATGAAATTGGGAATTAACCAATGCATCGTCAAACTTTTCAAAAAAAAGGGATGAAAATTAAACATTTAATATTTAAAAAAGAGGGATCTCAGTTATTTAGAATTTATTTTCTTGAAAGAATTATGAAGGCATTTTGGTAATTTAAATAGCCCAGCTACAACTGTAAAATTTACATTTAATCTTATCGTAATAGAATTACAGGGGAAGAACAAATTTCTATAAAATTATTTTATCATTTAAAAAGTTTAGAATCAGTCTACTACCTAGCAGACAGAATAACACGACCGAAAGTTCACTACTTCCTTTTGTGAACATTTTTACACTCCTAGCTACAAAACCTCTTGTTATAAAGTCTGTTCTTACTCAAACCTTCAAGTGTCGTAAGTAATAAGAATTAGGTGTGTGATATATATTGTTTTTTTTATAAACACAACATCAAAGTTTTAAAAAAGCCGCTTTACAATATGTTTTTGGTCCTAAAAATATCGGTTAATCCAAGCACAGGGCCAGCATATAAATTTAACTTATGTTGTTAACCCGTCATTAGCGGTTGTTTTAATATAATGAAAATACTGATGCTCTGCTTGCTATTACATATTTTTAATCTGGCTTTATTAACCATATAAGACTTACTGAACGTTTAATAGCATAAAGATTTCTTCAAATACTAATTTTAGGGAATTATGAATCAATTACACTCGTACTTGACCCACAGCTTCATTAAAATTCATTACATAATTATAATAATTGATTCCTCAAAAATACTTATAGAACCTGATCACTTTAAAATTGAACTTTCAATAAGTGCTGTGCTATTCATTTTTTTAATAAATGACATCATTACCGAAAATATTTTAAAAATTTCATGAAGAATCACCTTTCCTATTTCCTTTAAAACATTATTATATTCAGATTCCGATTTTGAATGACAAGCCTTCAGAAACAAAAACAAAAAAGCTATTAAATCTTTTGATGTTTAGTTTTCAAGAAATTCATTGAAAATATAGGAAAAAAAAAGGGGTGGGTGTTGGTGTAGTGGTTATGAGCATGGACTTGTAAGTGGAAGGACCTCAGTTCGAGTCCAGCGTATAAAACTGCTACATTTTATATTTGTTTAAAAAATGTTAATAGTAAAGTAGGTGCTTCCGCTCCCGTCCACGACACCTAATTTGGTAGTTGGAGTTAAGCCCGCCTGAAAAAATAGGCATTACTTTATAGGAAAAAAATCTCTTAAGTTAAACGGTAAAACAGAGGGACTAGAAGGATAAATAGAAATTCTATATACTAAGCTGGTAATTTCTTTTTAAACAGAGATGTTTTCTACAAGTAGCTGGTAATTACTGGCTAATATTTGGTTGTTTGTCAGCAGTTAGTCACATATTGAAATTCGTGAGATTCAACCAAAAGTAAATATACAAGATGAATTTTGTTTTGTTTGTAAGAACATCTTGTTTTTACTTCTGGCAAACATCACGAATTTTAATAATATGGTTCAAATCTCTTAACTAAACAAGCACACTGTGTTGTGAGAGAAGACATTAGTGTGATTTCAAAGTGAATCTGTAATTTGCTAAAATGCATCTGAATCCAAAATGCAAATGAATCTGTTTCTCGCTGAAATGGGCCAAGAGATATTAACACATTGAGTTTGTAGGCTATTTACTGCACTAAATATCTGGGCATGCAGCATTTTTAACAAATATTCCTGTCATCCTATAATGGACTCAACCTAATGGGTTGAAATACTTATATAAATTTCCTTACAACCCGACTTACAATTTAACCATATTATAATTCCAACTAACATTCATACGAACATTCTCGTCCCATTAATAATACTTCCTCGCTAATAAATACATTCATGTAAAAATTCACACAAAGAGAAAGTATTCTATATTCTATTCCTTTCCCCTTTAAAATAATTAACCTAATTGGGTAAAGTACTCGGTTATTCCTTCACCCAGTTTACTTAACCTAACTTGATCTCTTTTATGGTTAGTGTTTCAAGTCAAGCTTAAGCTGAGTTTAGTCTAAATCTAGTACAAAAATGAAAATTTCTTTCTTTCAGTCGTCGCTTAGCCATTAAACCACACTTGACAAGACCAACTTGAGTTTAATCCAGATTTAGTGTACAATAAAAAATTTGTCCACTATCTTTATTAATCTAAAACTGTTGGAGTATTACATACCATCGTGTTTATTTACTTTTATTTGAATAAATAAAGTGCCATTGAATACTTTCTGGCAGAGTAAGAGATATTCATGACAATGTTTCACACCAGATTTTTATAAAAGTAGACTTTTCGATTATATTTATATATGTCTTCTTCAGATTAACTGAAACAAAAAATATTGTAAGGTCGTTAAGATTTATAAGCAATATTTAATATTCATATAAAATGAGGCAATTAATCGGTTACTAGAACTGCACTCGCGACAATTTGTAAATTTTGACATACAAAAAGTTTAATAGTTGTTTTGAGATTAGTAAGCGTTCTAAACATCAAAACAACATCTTAACGGTCATAGATTTCTTATTCATAAAGTAATACTTTTACTAAACAGTAAAAAAACAAGTAAATCTATAGAATCCAACACTCAGAAAGCATAAAAAAAAATAGAATAGGCAAAAAACTAACAACTTGTCAAAACATGTCACTTATGAAAATGTAACAAGTTGTTCACATTAAAGAAGGGGAGATATATGACAAGAAGGATGTTCCCTTTAGTATCACGTCACGCCCTTTTCATCTTACATGTCGTGACTCTTTATTATTTTTTATGAAACAATAAACATTCTATAACTTTTTAAACTATTAGAAAAAATCTTTTACAAATATAGGGTTAATAATGGCTCACAAAAAATATTGGGCAAAAAAAATGTGTAGACAACAGTTATAAGCTATGAAGCTACAATAATTGAATATATTTTCAGCGTAGGCAAAAAAATAGTAATATTAATTTTTTAAAACTAATTAATGCCCACCACCCCAAAAAAGCAGTATTATACTTATTTTTAAATCAATGGAAATTAAATAAATATTTATATATATTGGAAATTTATCAAGTGTTACATAAAAGAGGGCAGATAAACGACAAGAAGGATGACCTCCAATATCGTCACACCTTTTTCAACTTTACTATTTTATGTAAAAATCTCTATAAAAATTCACTACGCCACAAAAAAATTGGACATTTCGTTTTTTCATTAATAAATAACATTAATTGCAAGAATCTATTTTTAATATAATTCACTAGTTAAATAATATCTTATAGTGTTAATTTTTTACAATATCTCTTGATTTCGATTGATGTAAAAAATTAAAAACAAAAAAAATACAAATCATTTTTACAAACTTTTTATCTTATCAAGTATTGAATGGTCTCATAGTTGTGCATCCCATTCTTCTTATAGGACAATGCGGAGTAGTTGGTAGTTGGAGGCTGGATATGAGCTCTAACACGCCGCTTGAACATGTCCCATTGATATATATACTTATAGAACTCAGTCCGAAGAATGTGCAGGCCATCGATTAGATTTATTCCGTCTTTCTCCAAAAAGGTGACAATTCTAGCTCTGTGTGGTCTGGCGTTGTAATGCATTAGCAGGAAACTGTCCCCAGTAAATGAAGTAAACGATATGACAGCCTCAAGAAGAACTTCTTCAACATAGCGCCATTTTCAATATTAATTAATTGGTGCGGGCTTACAAACTTATATGACCCTACTCCATAATAGATTGTCGTTGAAAAGGAGCAGTTCCTGTTTCCACCTTCTGAAAATACTGACTTAATCTCGATTCATCTGTGAAAAGAATAGCCCCCACTTGCTTATTAGCCGATTGGATAAAGCTTACACGATGATGCCCGGTCTTCTCATTGGCCTTGTTGCTGGTCTCCCAGTTTCAGAGCTCACGGTGACTCTCCGAACATGTTAGCTCTAAAATCTGTAGCTGTAAGGAACCGACTGCATAGAACTGGCAGCTGATAAAAGAAATAAGTCGTCCTCATCTGTTGTGACCCTTCTACGAACCACTTCTGGGTCGCTGACTATTTCTCAGTTTCCCTAAAATTTACGATTGCACGAACCGCAGAACGAGACAGACCTTAACGTTCTGCCATGCCGTACGTTATCTCCTTCTTCCGCCAGAGCGACTGCTCTGATGGCATCCACAAAAGAAATGACTATTTTTCTGTTAATAAAGATAAGCAAATAAAGTAATTTAGCGATAAAATTAAAAATCATTATTTACGATGTCTGTCACAGACCAGAAGGCCATAGTAAATGAATGTTTCTACTGTTTTCAATGTTTATTCTCACGAAAGTTAGGAATTTTTGTGATTAAAGTATCAAAACAATATTTATTTATAAATAATATATACATACACATAATATGATACATTTAAAACATAAATATATCAAAGCTAGTACAATGTACAGAGTTACTATGTTTGTATATAGTAAAAATAATTTTTTTTTTGTGGCTGACGGTATATTTTATAAATACTTATTATATATTGACAAGGAGGGTATTACAGTAAAGTGTCGTGATTAGCTCAGTGGTAGCATGGCTCACAACGCTGAGGTTCCTGGTTCGAATCTAGCCGTACTTCTTTAGAGTTTCTCGTACTGAAGCCTCTACAGCTCATTCTTAGTGAAATGCAGAGTTATCAGTTAAGAGAGAACACTGCCTGGAGAGCGCCAGATCGAGGTCAGGTTTACCCTCACGAGCGCATTCTTTCTAAATAAATTCTCCTAGTTAAATTATATACTACACCTAGGACTGTTTATAGGCAAAACTTTCTACTTAGTAATGCCCACATTAGACTTAAGAACTATTTGTTGCTACGTTTATTATTAGTCAACCATTCTCTATGTCACTGACTTAGACCCCTCTATGTCAAGATCATAATAGACCCTTCTATAATAATAAACATCTGAAATAGGGCATTGAACTGTGTAGTTCAGCAGCGCCCACTCTAGCGGTTACATCGCCCCGGACAAAAAGACAAATTGCCGCCCCTTAAGAACATATACACTACCGATCAGAAGTTTGGGATTCAGTTAAAAAATTGGACCTTGAACTACTTCACTATAGTCGATTGTGTCCTATTGATATTCTTAAAGTTGCTCTTAAATCTGCCACGACAAGTCCCCAATAATTTCGTTCTCTGGAAGTTGAATGACGGCAAGTGAAAATCAAGATTTTTAATAAATCTATAAGATTCTGCTAAAGACTTTTTTCGATGTAAAGCAGCTCACCTCTGAAGATATGCTATAGAAGACTTGTGAAGCTTTTGGATGGTTCTGACATTCCTTTTAATTGGGTGGCTCTTGTGAGAGAAATGCTTTATTCTTCTATAGAAGCGCAGGAATCTGGGAGGCGCAGCATGCGGTCATGGTCTCTAATAACTTAAAAAAATCTTTCTCCAAACTGACATCAATGAAGTACTTAACTCTTCACATAACATCCACTATAGATTGATATGTCTCTTGGCTAATGGCAGTTCATATGTAAATATTAGGTGCAATATCCTTAAAACCAGATTGATAGCTCAAATTAGAGTAGCTAATGATCGACACCCCAGGATTTTTTATAATAGAATAGCCCATTTATTTGATTCTAAAAGAGTTGCTTTACTCGTGCGGTGGGCAAAAATGATAATATTATGCACTTTATTTTGGAATGCCCTTATTATAAATGAGAAGGAGGTTGTTAAATAAGTACCTTCACACAGTTCTTATGTTTTTACTAACTTACTAGATATAGAAAATAAAGAAAAGTTAAACCACTTATTTTATTTTATCTCTGAGGCTTTGGAGGAAAGGTATACATAGTTTTGTAAAAGTATTATTTAATACCTACGAGGAGATCCCTCAAACTCCTTCCCTAAAAGAATTTGTATAAATGAATAAAGTCTATTTAAATCATTGTTACTATCTACTTTATTAATCAAGTATTTAATATTATTTTATTACTTGAAGATAAGCTGTAAGTTTGTAATGTTTTTCTTGTAACGTTCTATTTTTTGTTCAGCTTTCAGCAGAGGTCAATCTCTAAGCTATAGAAATGTATAGTTTCTTTAGGCAATAAATAAATAAATAACTTTGAATGAAATTTCTCAAGAAATGTTTCAAGCAATTGGACCGGCGATTTCAAGAGATTTTGAAGCTGCTTTCAAAAATATATCAAATACAATATTCAATCAAATACCAACTAATGAAATTAGCCCGTAAATTTTATTGACAAGTTCAGACAAAAGTTCTTGAACTGTATGTTGGTAATTAAATATAATTGCTTATAAAAATGATTATATAGGATGGATTGCTATTTGAATCTATCCTTCAATAGTCTTAAATTTCTCATTTTAACATAGTATCTAAGTTTTTTTTTTTTTTTTTTTTTTTTTATATAGCGCTACAGCCCTAAAAGGGCCCTGGCTTCCTTCGTAATTTTCTTCCATTCACTCCTTCCACTACCTTGGACCTCCAGCTCCTGATCTTGAGCTTTCTTAAAACCTCCTCTACCTCCTCCAACCATCTTCTTCTCGGTCTGCATACCTTTCTTCTACCTTCGGGCTTATTTCTACGCAACTTGCTTACTACTGAATTCCTATCCATTCGCTCAACGTATCCCAGCCAGTCAAGCCTTTTCCCCTTAATTTCCGCGACCAGATCCGGTGATGCACATAATTCCTTTAACTCCTGATTACCTCTTATTTTCCAAACCCCGTTTTGCAGCTTAGGACCGAAAATTCTTCTCAGAATTTTCCTTTCCCAAACTCGTAGCATATCGCAGTCACCTCGTTTAAGTAACCAGCTTTCACTCGCGTATAATACTACAGGGCGGACAACGGACTTATAAATCCGGAGCCTATGAGTGCGCGAAATGGTTTTGGAATTCATCACCCGCTTCAATGCGAAACAACATCTGGAACTGCGGCTAATCTTTCCTTAACTTCGCTTGTCACCAAGCCTGCTTGGTAGTCCCCTAATATTTTTTCTGAATATTGCATTAGTCGTTTTGCTAATATTTTAGCCATTATTTTGTAAACAACGGGTAACATTGCGATTCCTCTATAATTTTCGCAAAAAGTCCTGTCTCCTTTCTTAAAGAGCGGGCATATTACTCCAACCGACCATTCTTCCAGCATCCTTTCTGCGTGCCAAATGTTTACTACTAAGTCAAAACTTCTTTCCCAAAGTAGGGCACCACCATGCTTTACCATTTCGGAAACAATACCATCAATTCCCGGCGCCTTATTGTTTCAACCTCTTCTTTTTCTGGATACTCTACATAATCATTGTTACAAGTTGCGTACTCCTTACTTTCTTTGCTATCAAATTCGGTGTCGCTTCGCATGTTGAGGAGCTGTTCAAAGTATTCCGCCCATCTCTCTCTAACTTGTGACTCCCGGCTTAACACGTATCATCTTTTCCTCGGCAGAAATCAGTGTTTGGTTGGAAACCTTTCCTCTCCGACTTCACAGCAGTGTAAAAATCTCTAAGTCTATTGTATTTTCCATCCTCTTCCCTTTTTCCTATCTTTTTAACTCAAATACTCTTTTCTTTTTTCTGCATATTTTATTTACCTCTCTTCCCTTTTTCTTATATTCTTCAACGTTTGCTCTGGTAGCTCTAGCTATCATGTTGAGTCTCACTTTATTTCTAAGTTATTATATACGATAATATTAATATTCGCAGCCCTCTATAGCTTCTAACTGGAAAACAAATGTAAAATATCTGAACCCTGTCATGAAAAAGAAAGGAGGGAAAACTATCATATCAAGTATTATTCCAGAAAAATATCTGGGCGAATAATATGCCAAGAATTATCTTAACAACTTGCGAAAGAAATATAATGTAGAAAAAAATAAATAAATAATTATATAATTAATATATTCATTTATTTCTAGTTTAAAAATTAAGTGTACGCTTTTTTTTTTAATTATAATGTACATCTATGTAATTTTTTCAGTTTTGTGATTTTCTCCATAAAAACACCGACGAATTTTATTAAATTTGGTATATTAACTATAAAGTTTGTCAATTACAATTTTGAAAACTGGAGTAAGAGAAACTTGTAAGAGTGTTTCACACCAGATTTCTTTTTTTCTAATTCATAAAGTAACTAATTAAAATTAGTATATTTGTAGTTATAAACATGGCCACCAGATAACAACACCTACTGAGAAATCAATTTTATTTATGGTTATATAGTTTGTCACTAGATGTCGCTACTTCTAAAGATTTTTTTGGAAACCATTACGTCCCTTCAACAAAGATGCATTTTAAACTATTAAAAACTTGTTTATATCACAGGATGGCGCTGTGATCGCGTGGCAAATTTTGGAACTACAATTCTGTATATCTAGAAGATTATGCTTTCTAGCGGCAATTATTTGAACTACTACAAGTTCTACGTTAAGTAAGTGCTGTTACCTGGCGGTGAATTCAGAAACGTTAATTTTATTCATTTTAAACTATTTTTCTTTTTTTATTTCAAGTAAAATTTAAAATTTGAATTTTTTTGTTTTGTTTTATAAGAATACAGACCTAATTTTTTAGTATAAACTTCATCTACAACAATTACTTTCTTAAAGCAGTTAGAAAAAAGGAAAATTTTATATTTGTTCCTTAGCTCTATCTTTTTTTATGTCTTTTATTAATTATTCAATTATTTGTTAAAGGGGGCCAATTGTGACTCTAAAATTAATTAAGTTATTTTCTCTATTATTAAGTTACATGTATTTATTATATTTAATACCGATTTAAAATATTCTTCCAAAAATTGTGAAGGTAGTTCTATCCCGAGACTCAAATGTTCTGCAAATTGCTACTGGATTGATAGAGAGCTTGCAATCATACAATGCAATCTTATTTAGGTAAATAGTATACACCTCACCTCCTTTATTTATCTGTAATACATGTCCACTAACTGTTTATTTGCAAATGAATTATACAATAAAGGAATGAAGGGTGATTATTTTGTACCAGATTTCTTTTTCCTAAATTGCGGCAGTAGACTAAATAAATTTAGGGATGTCAAATCTTCAAATCTAGACTATGAGGGAAAATGCAAAGCATCATTTTGATTAGGAACATAATTTTTTTCTTGTACAATCTTTATTTGAATCTTATTTTTCGCATTATTTGTTTGTCTCAAAAGTTTTATTTTCGGTACTTCATCAGTCATCAGTTATTTTAGTGATACTTTAGAGAAAAGCATATTGCTATTGTTCCTTCAGAAAAATGTGGCAAATAAAAATGATAAGAATTTATATGTATAGACAGTATTCAACGTTTAAAGAAAATCGTTGCAGCCAATTTCAAGGAAATCACGAAAAAGTGAAAAAAAAAAAATCAGTAAATTCGCACTGTCGGATGAATTTGCCGTCTGTGCAATCCAAAAAAGTAAATTCTGGCAAATTGAATTAACTGGTTTTGTTCTTAATTTGTTTGCAAAGTTTAGCCTTTGTCCTACTAAGGCTAGTTCAGCCTCGCTCTAGCGGTTACGTCGCGCCGGACAAAAAGACAAATTGCCGCCCCTTCATATATATACACTACCGACCAGAAGTTTGGGTCAGTAAAAAAATTTAGTTATTTACTAAAATTCTTTAAAGAAAAATATAGTTACATTGTAATAAGAATTTTCCAGTAACGTGATTTATGCATAATACCTCCCCCATTTTAATGGCACCTTTTAAAATAAATATTTTATTAACATTATATACCTCGAAGGATACCTTTATAGGCCCGAAACCCTTCTGCGGTTGTCCAGGTGCCTCAATCACGCTTCTATCAAGGAATGGATAGAAGACCAGCATCTGGGATGTGGGAAAGAACGCCAGGGCAGAGGCAGGCTAAATTCTTTCTTAAGACATTTACGTACATTCACCAGGGATCTACTGAGCCATACCTGAAGAGATATAAGGATAACAGTGGGTCTACTAACAGGGCATTGCAGGCGGCTGAATAGGCACATACACCATTTACTACTGGCAGACAACGCGTTATGCCGTTTCTGCAGGGCCGAGGAGGAAACCACAGGACTCGTCCTTTGTGTGTGTGCCGGCCTGGCGAGGTCAAGGTTTCTTCAACTGGGGACTAGCAATCCCGAAGCCACGAGCTTCATGACGAGCCACTTTCAGCTTTGCTAGGCCTGATTAAGAGGGCGAAGCAGAGGGATGTCATACCCAGGGGATATACAATAAACCTCTCAATGAAGTCGCAGTGGAATGAGGCGTGGCCCTCCCCCATCCAATCTAACATAATATACACTTTTCCCTTTGAGAAACAATTTATCTCTTGGATTTGTAATAATTCACAGAGAATAATTTCTTTCAAATTATTGATTCTGTTTATAGATTAGAACTTTGTATTGTTTGTCAACAAATCATTATTTACTTACTTTTTATTCTATTTTATTTAATTGGGATTCGTTCACTCCTTGAGCTTCACGGTTTACGAGTATATCTTTTTGGGTTTACGAGTATATCTTCACGGTTACGAGTATATCTTCACGGTTACGAGTATATCTTCACGGTTACGAGTATATCTTCACGGTTTACGAGTACATGTTTTTGCAACGTTGATTTTTTCTCTTTTGAATTAATACAAAATGGGCAAAGTTAAAGAACTGAGTGTTGCTACCAGAAGTGCCATTTGAACTTTACATAAAATAGGGAAATCAGAACGAAAAATAACGGTTGAACTTAAAATTTCAAAAAGTGGTGTTCACCGTGCAAACAAACAGTTTAAAAAATATGGTGATCATGAAGATTTACACCGCTCCGAGAGATCAAAATCAACAACCACAGGTGAGGATAAGTTCATTATTTTATGAAGTAAAAGAAACAAACGACTTACAGCTCCAAAAATCAGAGGGGAAATTATTAAAACAAGTTCGAGGCCAATTTCTGTCTTAACTGTTCAAAGGCGACTTCGTCAAGCGAACTTAATACGAAGAGTTGCAACGCTGAAACCATTATTAAAGGGTGCAAACAAGAAGAAACGTTCACAGTAGGCTTGAAATACAAAGACTTCACAGTGAAAGGTTGGAGGAATCTTTTAGCTCAGAAAAACTGCATCCACAATGCATAATACCCACCGTTATGCACAGAGAGGGCTCGGTGATGGTTTGGGGATGTTTTTCAGGCTATGAAATAGGTGATCTCCATATTGGCGGGGTAATGAAGAAATAAAATTATAAAAGCATTTTAGAAAATCACGTCTTACTCTGTGGTCAGCGATTGATTGGGGAACAAAATCTTTATGCAACAGGACACTGACCCGAAACACACTTCCAAATTATGTAGACGATACCTTAAGGAAAAAGAAGATGAAAAATATGGGTCATTATGGTCTGTCCCTCGCAATCCCCGGTCTTGAACCCAATGGAACTTTTGTAGGATGAGCTAGATGGAAAAGTTCGTACCAAGTGCCCTGATTCTCCAAATGTTCTCAAGCAAGTACTGTACAGTGTGTGGAGTGATATTGAATTCGAAACAATCAATACATTGATTGAGAGAATGTCTAGAATTTTAGGAGAAGTAATTAAGAGGAGTGGTGGTCATTTTGATGAAAAAGCCGTTTAGTCGAAATTTATTTTTGGAAAAGATTTATACTTTGTAATGAATTTGTTATCGCATATTATTGTATGTAGATTAAATATAACATTTTTGTATTGCTGACATTTTATTTCATTCATAACAAATTATTAAATTAACAAAAATAAATATAATTCATTTTTATTCTAGGTGGTCCAAACTTTTTACTAGCAGTGTATATATTTTTTTAAGCAAGTTTGCTTACTTTGAAAAAGATATTTTTCCCTAAAACTTACATAACTTTGCACTCCTGAAGAAGTGTATGCGCCAACACTTTACTTTCAATTTAATACATCCCGCAACTACCTTGCCTCCCATCTTATCTACTCAAATGTCTTGAAAATATATCAATTACTCCAATTTCTTAGAAAATTTTCTCGAATCTAATCTCTCTCTTTATCCAAATACATTTACGTTTGATTTCGTAATGCCTATATAATCAAATGCCTATATATAAATTTCGTAATGTCATACCAATATACACATGTTTCATACGCATTTACGAGAATGTTCGCATTCAAATAGAAATACACTTTCCCGCATACTATATTTCACATACATAATAATTATTTGTACTCCTGTTTCACCAAAAAAAAAAGAAAAGACTTTGTTCACACTAGAAACATTCAGTTCGAATTTATCCTAAGAAGAGCAAAGCGGCTACGCAATTTTTTTCTTTTTATCATTATTATTATAAACTTGCTGCTAGCTAGAGCCATGTAGTAGGACCTGGAACACATTCAGGAAAGAGTGTCACTCTTGCCTACTTTCGGCTTTTTGGCGCCATCTTCTGACACTACCTTGTACAGACCCCTTTCTGCACCTTATTTCGAGACGACCTGTACGTCTAGCACGAATGGCCGACCCTTTCGCAAGAAGAATATCCCCCCTCTTGGAGTCTGAACCCTTTTGTGGGGACCCAGTTTCTTTGGAGACTTAAGAAAGACGAGGAGGAGAGGAGGTCGCAACTCTGGAACTCTCTCTCGCGATTGAGGCAGGCTAAGATCTGCTTGAAAAATTATAACCCGAAAAGATCGGAGGCATGCATTCGTCTCAGTAAGAATGGGGGTAAGAACTCTTACGGGTTTCTTCACGGGGCACTGTAGACTGAAATGTATAAGGCTCCTTGTTTCCATCACTTAAGCATTATTTATAAGCAAGTTTGAATCAATGATCTAAATCTATTTTTTGAAAATTCCTCAATCAGCAATTTTTGAAATTCTAAATTTGAAGAAGTCTTCAAATTTTAGGAGAATAGATTAGATTTACTAATTTTTATTTTTAAAACACACACACACATATATATATATCAGAGACATTTTACGTGATAGCCTGCTTCTTTTTGTGGTCATCGACCGGTTTCGGGCGTTCGCCCATCATAGGATGTTTTTGTTAAACAGTGTATAACATAGACTTGAACAGTTGATAACATAGAGCAAATACAGTTGATACATCTCAACTGTTGAGTATATAGAAACTGTTTTCATTTTGTTCATATCCTAGTGAATATGCACCTTCATTATGAATTTGTATGCTCTTCAAGACAAGTTTTCAACCTATGAATTTAGTGATTTATTTTCATATTATTTTGCTATAAATTAATTTTTTTTGTTTTTTATGACTCGAAAATCGTAAGGTATTTCTCAAAGGAGTCTTTGTTCCATACTCTCGCTAGTCCCACTCTCCTTCACAAAAATCTCTAGAGCCTATAGATTAATCTCCAGGATATTTCAGTACTGGTGACTAATCTAAGACTTAACCAATTCCTCTTTTTTGAGGCAAAATCTTTCTTGGTCAACGCTCTTTTAATATAATACTGGCAAAAATTCATAGACTTCAGTGAATCTCCTTCGTCGAGTTTTTCATCTCATATATCTTAGTCCTCACCTTAATCCCTTGTCATTTATGCTTTATAATCTAAAAATCTTTTAATCCTCTTTCTTATACTCCTTTTGTGGGATAGACAATAGTCTTAAACAAAAAGGTAACGATTTTTCATTGATTTGTTCCCCAATTAGAAAATGGATGTAAACGATTGATATTCTCGTCAAAAAGCTTGAAAAAAAATATATATACATAAGGAAAAATATATAATTAAATATTTATTAAACATCATATAGATTTAACAAGATTGATGTAAAATATAATACATTGAGGAATGCTAATGTCATACATATTATATATAGTGTTCTTAAAGTATCTTGAAACAATATTTTATTATTATAATTATTATAAAAACAATAAACATACTAGAAGAATGAGGAATGCTCATGCTTTTTTGTTTTGTTTTAATAGTGTATATATTATAATAGATCGTATTTATAATTGCACTATTTAAATATTAATATTTAAAAAAACAAAAACAATAAATTGTGCTACCATTCAAGAACAATGTACTTAACAGTCCTAAGTTTAACACTGTAACAATACTAGTGTTTAGCTTATCTTTGGAATAATATACAGTATTGTATATACCTTAATATTCTTGATTTTTTTTTTTTTTTTTTAATTAAAATATTAAAAACATTCTGTACAAATAATACTATTAAAAGAAATGTTCATTTTGTGATGAATAAAGTAATTTTGAAAGTAGATGAATCCAAATGACTAGTAACAATTTAAACAAGTTTCCCTAAAAAATAATAATAAAATATTTCACATACTCTCCTCTTGCTTTTGCAGATAACTTTAAAAAAATCGGAAACATTTTCCACATGCAATGTACAAATATTTGCATGAAACAAGGTTTAAAAATTAAATGTGTAACATATATTTTCAATCGTTTTTTTTGTTTCCTTCCCAATAAACAAAGGCAATGGTTATATTATAATAAAAAGCGTACTATATTGATTTGGTTTCCTTATTGATTTTTCTTATTTGCTTCTTGATAGGTAGGTGGTGGTTCCTGTAAAAAATTAAAAATCTGATTTGAAACACTCTCATGGACTTATTATAATTTTTTTTTTTTAATTTAAGGCGCGTCAACATCTATGGTCATTGGCGCCCGGAGCCTTCTCAGTCAACACTGAGCTCAGACAACACTGTCCATCACCGGTCAGTAAGAAAAAAATCTCCTAGGGAGAAAAAATCTACGGTAACGCAGCTGGACTCAAACCCAGGTCCTCCGCGTGGGAGTCCCGTAAGCTAACTACTTAGCTATTCCCTTCCCTCTTTTTATAATATAATAATAATATTATTCTTATTATAATTCTAAGAAAGCATAGCTAAATGTTCTCTAAAAAAATATGAAATAATTGTTTACATTTATAATATATTACATCAGAAAAAATCGAAATAATTAAAAAGAAAAAAAAAGAAAACAATTGAGCAAATCATCCTGAAAACAGTAATTCCAGTAATCTTATTTTTATCCAAAACCTGCATGTCAGATCCATTTGTGATACTTCTATGAAGATGTACTAACCTGAGTTATCCAAAGCCTCCTTGGGCCAAGGGATAATAAAAGCTCACGAGTAAACCTCAGTACCCATTTTGAAATAAAAAAGGACTTTGTGGTAATCTGAATTCATACAGCTATACTATGAGCTTATGAACTAGCAACCAAAGCTAAGCTTCTTATAATGCTTAAAATGAATATGCTCAAATGTGAAGTCTGACATTTTCTACAAATTGTTTTTCAGTTATGTCGTTCACATGCACACCAAGAAAGCATCCAAATTCTAAAAAATTAGTATAAACAATAGTTACGTTCGGCTGTGGTTAATCAACAAACAAAAAATTAGTTGGCTGGGACCAAAGAAAAAACTTTTGATATTTACAAGTTTATTCGACGTTTCTTTCGGACGTGTCCTTCCTCAGAAACTATATGAACAAAATAGAGAGAAATACCGAAAATCGCATGATAATAACTTTTAATAATCTTTTTAATATTTTTTTTTGTATCGTTAAATGTTCTAGTTTTTAGCATGCAATTTTTGTATTTCTCTCAGTTTTGTTAAGGTAATTTCTGAGGAAGGACGAAACGTGAATAAACTTTTTAAGATAAAAAGTTTTTTTTTTTGCCCCAGCCAACTAATTTTTTGTTTGTTTAATTTTGGTTTGTCTTTTTAATATAACGTCCATATAATTCTAACGACATAATTTTTTTTTAAATTTAATTTAATTTACATGTGTATACAACAATGGCCAGAACATCAGTTTACTTACATTCTAGTGTTACAAAAGCTTAAGAATACAACTTAGAATGTATCCGATCCATATTCATATAAAGAAGTGAAAATAAAGTAATTAGTGAGAATTAATTATGAATCAGGATATTCATTCAGTCAGTGGCTTCTAAAAATCTTAAGACTTTAACTGAAATGTTTCAGAATAACTCTATGGCCAAAGCCAGTATGAATATTGCTCCTACATTGTTCAACTATTATCCACATGAAAAGAAAATTCCAAGAACAGTGTAACAATACTAATGATGTTTGAAATTTATAAAAAAATCTGCATTAAAAACTATATAGCGAGTACTAAGCAATAATAATTTGAACAAATGTAAAACAAAGCAAACATTAGATACAATATACTTAATGAGAGTAAACAATGAATATAATTGTAAATATTAATACTAAAATGATGAAATAATAATGACGCATTTATCCTCTTTTTTATTTATTTAAATTGCAATAAGTGAATTAGGTAATTAAGACTATTCAGTTAAATTTAATGAATTTAAATTTAAACTCAGAGAAATCTAATGAAATAAAAAGTTTTTTGTAATTTAATCTTCATTATTGTTAACCACTGAGGTAAAAGGGAAGCCCTGCTCTGGATGGCTGGGCTATTGGCAAGATTATTAAACTTTTAATCTCTCTAGGCATCTCTCAATGAAGAATTGAAGATTCAAGCCCATTGACTTGCAACTGTTGATTTTTCACTAAAAATCACGAGTGAATCAGGTAGTAACAATCATTGGATAGACAGAAATGATTGTTGCATCCATTTAAAAAAGAAAAAAAAAATCGGGATCTGTATGAATGTATATATATATGTGGATATGAGCTACATTCTTCGCAAAGTGATAGAAATGAAATGAATGGATATTTTATGATACCGGCGGATATGGGCGTTAATAGTGCTGTTGATGAAATTAAAATTGTGTTAAAAATGGACTGTATATTTGAACTGTATAATTATATCTGCTGTATTTGCAATGACAAATATTCACACTGGGTGGAGTTGTGTTAACATAAACTCTCAGAAGGCTGAGTAATGACTACTACAAAAAAATACTCTCTATCATACAACGCATAACTATATATTCTGACACCAGATATTGCTGATTATTTAACAATAAAGTAACGTTATTTAACACACCGGCCTCTTTGTAAGGTCACTTTGACGAATGCAATACAAATGTCTAATGAGGGCCATTCGTCTATGTACAAACTATAAATGCGATTTCTAACACTTCATGAGGCATTATCTTCTTGATTAAGATTGCCAACCTTGGGAAGTGGGAAGATTTGAGAAAGCACTTCTAATTTCTCCATTAGCGGTTCTGATAGAGACAACTCGGGTGACACCGTGGTCTCCAGGATGATGTTATACCACTCTAGCATCTTCCAAGTGAGTGGAGGATACTTATCCACACGGACGGCAACCATTTCTTTTACTGAATTTTATAGTAGGAGTCCTTCCAACGGAACGTTGCTACAGTTGAGAGAGATATTCTAATTTCCGTCGGGCCCTTGCTGTTGCGTCAGCAGCTGAATTCTTTGCCAACAATCCAATCTGCTAACATTGAGTCTGTAAATTAGGTCCTCCTAATGCTTTCAAGGTGTCTCCGATCAAGAAGTGGCCGGGGGATAGGTATGAAAGGAGCTGCTGGAAATGGGACTTCAGGGCTGGAATTTAAACAGGCTTCAATTTGGTACAAAAAAGTGGGCAGATAACTAACTCCTCGTAGTTAAGTTTAGCATCGCCCAAACCCTACGCAGATAATATTTTAATGACATTATCGCTGCCTCCCAGACCGCCAAAATGTTGGGAGCGAGTGGGTATCATATGCCATTTGATGTTTGTATGCCATAAGAAAACCTGAACTTTTTTCTGATGTACCTTTGACGAAAAAAAGCTTCAGGATCTGCAATTTCGTTGTTTGCACCAATAAAGTTTATCATATCACCTGAATATATATTTGCACACATTCCGAGCTTAGCTATAAATCATCTATAAGCTCTTGAGATGCTTGAATAGAAAGATTCTATTAATGAATGGAACAGGAAATTTTACTATAAAAACACTTGGTTTTCAATGATAGCTTTCTGTAAAATAGTCCAAGATGCAGAATGTATATGCATATACAGTATATGATGTGGAATACATATACTTCTACAAAACGTAATATATTTTGTCAAGAAACACAGAACTTGTGATAGATAAGATTAAATAACCAATTCAATATCCAGGATCTATCACCAATACTATCCTTCTTTCAAAAAGGAACATAAACATAAGAAGGAAGTTGGTTTTTTAACGTCATACAGTGAAGTAGTGAAATTTTAAAAAGGAAAGGAAGTACACAAGTTTGGTACAGAGTATAATGTTAAATGCTGCACATATATGGAATAAACTTGAAACAAGAAATTCTTAGTTAAAGAAATGGGCTAATGAAGAAGGATAGACGTACTTCAAGACAGGAAAGATTAAGGAACAGATAGATAAGGTAGAAATAAATGTTTAAAATAGCTGCAAAGTGAGAAAAAAATCTTGCGTAGCATGACCACATAAAAAGAAGCTGGGAGAAGGTAGAATGGCCATGGAAAACTAAAGGGGGAGAAGAAGACTCTTGGAAAATTTAAAACATATTTTATGATTGATTTCTCATTAAGCTGTTTCAATAATAGTGCTGATCCTCGTGCATAGTGTAACTTTCTTTCACTAAGTACACAACTGGTTATGAAAACATACATAGATCTCTCTATATATTCATCTTTTCGGTCAACATTGATCTTTTGCATTATTTCAATTTTATTTGCCAATAACAAAAAACAATTACAAAATAAATACTTTACTCACGTAATAAGCCGGAGGAGGAACATAGGCGCACTGAGGTCTATTTGGATCGTAATAGGCACTTTGAGCCGCTTCTGCTGCTTTTCCTTCAGCTAGTAAAACAAAACAAAAAAAGTAATAAGTAATTTTATTTAAATAATATTCCTTGAACATATTTTTTTTTTTTTTTTGTATAGTCTAGATTCTGCATGTTTCACAATGTATTACATGCAATTAAAGTAACTGTTGAAACAACTGCAACATAAAAAACAAATTTACAAAAACAGAATAAATTATCTTTATTAAAAATTGAAATATAAGGAAAAAAGAAAAATACAATTAAAATAAATGCATCGCATAATGAAATGAAATTAAGACAATTGATAAAGTACTTTTGAAATTTTATTTAGAATCATACTTTTCACGAAATATCACATCATAACTGAACTGTTAATAAACGTATTAAAATCTTTAAAATATTTGTCTGAAATCAAATCTTTTCTCTCTGCAGGTCACCCGTGATAATATTATACTTCTAATAAGAGTAGATCGTAAGGCTCCATCCTTGGGCACTCGGATAACACGTGTCTACGAGATTTCCCTAGTCCACAGATGCAATCCGGTGAATTAAGAATATTAAGACTAAATTAGTATTTGATAAAAGGCCCGTGTACAGTCAAGTACTGGGGTCAAACGATAGTTTCATTGGAAGTGTTTGGCAACCAATCTGTCATAAATCGTCTGGCAGTATTGTTTAGTGAGAACGCCTTTTTCCCATTCTTCCCATTTGGACATATTAAATTAATCATTTAAAAAAGATGAATTAATTCAAAGCATGATGGATCCTGGACGACACCAAAACTGTTAATAATTAAATTTGATGAATATAGGTTTGCATACTGTGTATCTTAAAATTTAAAATCTTAGTATTTTTAGGAAGTGACCAATTCAAATCATGATTAGATTTGTATTTAACAAAATAACAATAATAATTCGATATTATTTCACTGGGTATAAAAGAAATGCAATCTCTTATACAAGCAATAGTGAACCATTAATTTAATTATAACCTACTGAACTTAATTGTTCCATATTGCCATTTTAGAAGGTAGGTCAAGAAAATACCTATTTTCTAGTTTAACCTTTCTAGTTTAATATTAAATGGAAGTGGGCGAATATGTCTTCCCTTTTAAACAAAAACCTTTATAAGTTTTGTTTACTAATAATATTTGTTTTGTAAGGAATCTATCTTGTTATAAAATAGCATCCTCAAAATTAGAGCGTTTTTACAGAAAAGTATTAACAGTTTTCTGATTCGGCTCTAATACTTAACAAAAAGTATTAACAATTTTCTTAAAACTAAGTATGTGAACTACACATATTAAGAACTATAACTTTAATTTAACATTTCTGCGAATGAACTCATTTAAAGAGGCGTTTAGGGGATGGATAGGGTACATTTTTCCCTGAAGTGGTACCTTAGTTGTTTTTACAATTGTACCATCTAAATAAAATTAATTAGAAATAAACAGATTGCCGAAATTCCGAGTTTCAAGAACATTATAAACCGGAAGTGCATTTTTACGGAACAGTTTTTTCAGTTTTCGCGATTTTCTCCAAACAGACGAATTTCATTAAATCTGGTATACTAACTCTAAAATTTTTCAATTACAATTTTGTAAACTGCACTAAGAGAAAGTTATGTGAGTGTTTCACACCAGAGTTTTTAAATAAGTATCAGAGCTATAATCTACTTAGTTTGCCATTCTTTGCAATTTCTATAAACAAAACAAACCAATCATAAAAAAAATGTGACTTTTTTTATGCTAAGAATGTTTTGCTTGTGAATTATCTGTTTTATAAAACACCTCTCTCTGGTTGTGAATTATCTTTTTATAAAACACCTCTCTCGTTCAAACAAACTTCTTTTCCAAACTAAGTTAAATAGTTTAAAAACCTAAGTTATCAATACAAAAATTGTAATTCTAAAGAAGTATTTTTTTAAATTTTCAATAAGTGTAAAATTAATCAATCAATATAAAAAAAGAAATAATATACCATATTATCTTCTTTCATCTCTTACATCATCAATGGATTTTGTTGAATTATATATATTGCGCGATAAATCAATAACATTAGCGGTTTTATGGAAAAAAATCGAAAACATACAGTGAAATAATTATTATGGCCACACTAATTATAAGTGAACAAATTAGACAAACTAGCTTATAAGTTTTAGGGGGCATAATTTTAATAAACACTATTTTTATATAATAAAGGATTTAATATGGCGACTATATGTGAACATATGTGATTATATGTGAAATGCAATGAGAAATTAGTGGGAGAAAATCCTTGTTATTGTGCCATGGTTCCTCCCACCAACATATAGAAAAAAAAAAACAGATTCAAGGTCATCAAAGAGATATTCGACACAGTCAATACTAGACCAAATGAACTACATTTCTATTTATTTCATTAATATTTATTGTTTTTTTGGACATTCATAAACAAAAGCATATACGAGGGTTACGGTCGGAATTGCTGTTTTATTCATTCTTATTTTTTTCTCCATTTTCTTACAAAACTACCTCTTTTCCAAAAAAGGGCAATAACTGCAAAGATTTAATTTGTTTATAGGAAACAACTATTATGCAAAAAGTGCCATGCCATTTAATATATTGACCAAAAAAATCATTTAATTCAAATGTTTTAGAGACAAATCATTATTGAACTAAAAAAAACATCCAGCAACAGCAGTTATGGTTAGTTATCGTTCTTTTTAATTTCACAATAAAAGTAAGTAATCTAAAATTATTAATAAATAAGATTTGCCAATTTCAATATTCGCAAAAACAAAAGTTTGAAAAAAAAATTCTAATTTCATATTATTAAAAATTATATCAAGAAACAAAAAATGAACATTTAGCCGATGAATATGTCCTGGTAAGCAATAAACCATCAATTCGTCTAAACCAGTGATTCAAAGAAGTGGGCGATGTCGCCCTCTGGTGATGCCATAGTAGCCTCAGTTGAATAAAAACAGGAGGTCGATGAAAGAATAATGAAAGAGGAGAAAATTTTGGACAACCTTTCTTACGTTTCATACTCAAACCTCACCATACTGTTCACCATACTCAAACTGAACCGTAAAACGTTCAACTCATACTTCAATAACAAATTTATAATAAGTAATCTTTTTTCATTTTTATAATAGTCACAGATAGTGACAGAATAGATTATGTAGTTTATTTTCCTCATAAACACACAAAGTGCAATTGTAACAGATTAGGCATTTGGCTCGTCTATCTTTAGAAAAGAAACTGATTGCAAATATCTAATCGCAGTGATTTAAGAATGCTGCTGACAAAGTTATTAACAAACTGATAGCAGTGCAGGTTTATCCTTCTGAATAGAATTATTTTTTTTGTTGTTACCCTTCATATTTTCCGTGTATAATGAATGTTATTATAGTTTTTTTCTTATTATATTGTAGGACGTAAGTGAAAAACAGATGCATAAAATAATGCCAATTTGCACTGTATCTTTCTGTTTGTTCACTTAAACACATCATAGATTTTCAGGGGGACACTGAATATTTTTTAACTTAGAAAAGTATGGTAATCTCTGGTTATACTCAGTTTTTCTGTCTTCAAACTAAACATCGACCGGTTTCGGGCGTTCGCCCATCAGAAAAACGCATCCTGAAGATGGGCGAACGCCTGAAACCGGTCGATGACCACAAAATGAAGCAGGCTACCACGGAAAATGTCTCTGATGCTTTCCAGTTCTGCGAAACCAACCACCACAACTAAAACCTTTAAAATATTCATTTAATAATAAAAAATGTATTCATGGTATACTTACATGGAGCCATTAGATTAGGATTGAAACCCACAGCGCCTACTTGTTGATTTGTCGGTGCTGAAGCATAGCCGGCGTAGCCAGCATTAATGCCAGGATATGGTGGTGGCATGTCCGTCATGTAAACGGAATTAACTGAAAATAAATAATATTAACAATAATTGTAAAACATGCTTTGAGACATTTTATTTTAGTATATTTTACATTTTTTTTTAACATATATTTTAAGATTTAATTAAAGGTTTCAGACAAGCTTAAAAAAATAAGTCCCATTTCTGATTAGATAAAGGGGGGAAAGCCAGTACAAACAAACAAGAAAATGGTTGTAACATACGTCAACTCCGCAATTCCAAAATAAATTTCTAATAAGTAATCTTTTTTCATTTTTATAATTGTAATCTAACTCATATTTTCACAATAACACATTGAATACATATTTTTCAATAGAATTTTCATATAAAGTAATACTGAAAATATTAAAATTTAAAGTGATCTAACAACATTCTTATAACAGCCTTGAAAGATATAATAAAACTAGTGAAACATCGACCAAATTTCAATTTTATTTTTTTCTTTGGTCACATTTCGCTAACTTTCATAAACATTCTTACTCATGGCGGCATTTTCTGTATTTTTCAAAGTTAATCTCATTTCAGTTAGATAAAATATTTTTTAAACAAGACTTTTTATTATGCTATAATTATGTTTCAGTAGTTTTTTTGAAAACCCATTATTAGTTATACTTGATTTCATTATACTAGTAAAGTATTGAAGTAGCAGACCAAACTATCTTTCGATGGTTAACCCAAATGTTCCGAATTATAAATTTCTGAAAAGTAGTGTTCAAGCGCTTCAAAAAAAATGTCATCTGCAGACTAGTACAATGAAGAGCCACATAACTCAGCAGCTATTATCGCATCTGGTCTTTAAATTTGTTAATATACTATCTTGTACAAACAATATTGTATACATATTAAACCACCTTAAGATTAGAATAGCGACTTTAATCATCATGTTGATTTATTGATGGATATTATTAATAACTTACGAGTATATATGTATGCGTATATATACGTACTTTTCATATCAGATTTTCCGATGATAAATTAAATATATATATATTTATCCCAAAGTCGACACTATAATTTTCCAGTATTTGACTCCGAAATAAAATATATATAAAGTGATAGATTTCTCTAAAATAAAATTTACTTATTTTTCCTTCACAGAAATATAGAGATGGAGAAGGGACAAATTTGTATATTCAGGCAGGTAACAGAAGTGATTATATTGCGTTCGAAAAAAGAGCGCTAATAATAGTGAACAACTATATTAGAAATTTAACATCACAGATTCCACAGAACTCCCTAAAAACATTTTACCAGAAAAATGGTAAAATCAAAATGAGATTTATATCTGGGTAGTTAGTTAGTGCTCCAAATTTAAAGAAAATCGTAACAGTCGTTTACGAGAAAATTAAAAAAAAACTCAAAACCTATTCTGTAAAGTCTGGGTATACAAATTTTCTTTAAATTTGGAATTTCTAGCAATGCTTCTAATATATATTAATATTACATAATGGTGAACTATATCTTGTACTGAAGTGGTACTCAAGAGGAAAACTAAACGCTACTGTTTCTTCAGAACCCCAAAATATCATTTTGCCTGGGAAAAAATTTCAAATAAAAGTGATAGATATTTATGTGTATACAGTAAACGAAGTGTATAGAAAATACTTCCGGTTAATGATTTTTCGTACTCCGGATCTTTAAAACATGTATTTCCTGGGAAATAAGTGAGAGAAAGTAAAAAAACAAAGAAAAGTTAGTTTTATTAATCTATTCGTTCAAATTGTATTTTGTATTTATTTTCTTCTTTAACTTTAAAAACATTGCAAAAAACAATATGCTACCATTTGAAAGAGAGAGAAAACACGTTTATCATCACAGATTCTTTTGTACTAAATGAAAAAAGATTTTTCAAAATTCCAAGTAGGAATGAATAAAACAAATCACACCTCAAAATTAAAAAAAAATAAGAAAATTACAGGAGTAGAAATCTTCTTGTGTCACCATGTATTTAAATGCCTACTCACAGATGCGTATTTTCGGTAAAACTCAATTAAAGTAAATTTAAATACGATCACAATATTTACTAGCTGTAAGAAGAAAGTGAAACTCTCATTTAGGTGATTCTAAATTCTGGAGACAAATTTGACTTTTTTCTACATAAATTTTTTTTTGTATATTTAAATTGCCAATTAATTATTAAAAAAAAAAAAAAAAAAATTATTTATAATTTTCTTTTGAAAAAAAAACACTTTTACACTTTGATTTGTAAATATATATAAATTAATAAACTAATATTACCAGGAGGGGCATCAGGGAATGCATGAACTGGTGGAACCCAACCATAGTATCCAGTTGGTGTAGCTGTGTAAGCAGGAGGCGGTGCTTGATACCATGGTCCTGCTGGTGGAGAGTATGGTGGTGGTGAATTTGGGCCATTTCTTGACGCTATAAAGTAAAAAGCCATAATTAAATAATGAATAAAATGTTGATTCTTCTTTTATTAGAATCTGCTTTGAATTTATCAAGCTAAACATTTTCAAAAAACAGTTAATAGGCGAGCATTTTATCTTTTTATAAACGAAATACCAAGCAAATTACAAAGGTAAAAAAAAAAATTTCATTGATAATGAAATTAATTTAAAAAAAAAATATATATTTTTTAAAATTTAAATATCTCAGTTCATATAACTAATGATATAAAAATATTAATAAAGCTTTTTATAAAAGTTAATAATTAATAATTATTTTTGCCAATAAAATAAACAATAGTTCCTGATAAAATTTAAATCCTTAATACAATTTAGCAAACAATCATATTTAAAATTTTGTTCAAGCATGAAAAACAAATAAATGTTTAGAACACTGACAAATTATCTGAATAAAATTGGAAAAAGCAAAAAAATAATTTTAATTTTAATTATTGCATCAAGTACATATTACCAAAAATAGAAGTATTTCCAAAATCTATCTCTGAAAAACTCATTTTAATTGTTAAAGTCAAAAAACATAAATCTAAAAAACTAAAATTAAATAGTTACTTGACTTATTTAATGATGACACCATTAACAAAACAAAAAATGTATACTCAGCCATTTACAAACCCCATTATTATGAACAAGGTATTTACATTAATTTCCAATGCAAATACAAACAAATGAAGCAAAGGTAAGAATTTATTTCTTAACATTTCAAGACATAAACTTTTTTTTTTTAAATTTAAGGCGCATCAACATCTAAAGATATAAACCGTGATCGTCTTTTAATAGTTAAAGGGTTAGTAGGAAGATAATTATACCAAAAAAATAATAGCAATAATAATATAATATATATTAATAATAATATATATTAATAATAATAATAAAATAAAAAGATCAATTCTTGTTACCATTAAAACCATGTTTCAGTAAAAATTTTATAAATGTAAAATTTCCTTGTATACCTCTATCTTGATTATAGATAATTGTAGATGCCAAATCTAAATAATTTAAGGTATCTTAAAAATCAGATATCTAAAATTCTAATAAAAGTTTAAAGCTAACTATATCGAAAAGCTATAAAAGTTCTTATTTAATCGAAATTGTATCCGACTAATATTGACTTATGCTGTGGCAATTTTCATTTCTATTGTTTTGACTGTATTGAGTTTACATTAAATAAAATAAAACCTTGTTTGAAAAAAGGATTATTTAAGATAAGAAAGAAAATAAAATTAACATTACTCAGCTATTGGAATTGCAGCTTATTCGGTAATAAGAACATTATAATTTCGGATTCTCAGTTATTAGGTTGTAAAGTGCCGCAATAAAGTTTTATTGTTACTTTTTTAATTTTTGATCGTAGCTTTTAAATTTTGTGCTCATTTCATTCCCATTTATCTCAAAGAATTTTATTTTTTTATTTGTTTCTTCTAAATTATTTGTAGTTGAAAAATAATTAGATTTAAACTAGCTCGAGAATTAATAATAAAAATAAAAATAATGTGGATACTGTCAGGCAGAACGAAGGAAAATGGCTATTTTATATGATGATGACTACAGTAAGTGGTGGCATTTAAAATATGACGATTAGGTGTTTTGTAAACCTATTAATTGTATAGTCCTAATTATAAAACTAGAGTTTCAATAAAAGGTAGTATTGTCCGAAATGCGCGGAAATCACCTAATTCCGAATGCCACACTTAGTGAAGCAGCAGCACTAATGTTGAAATTAATATTACAACTTCAGAATATCGCGTGATGCCATATCTTCCTAACTCGAATATTTCGAAATTTTGCAGGAAAGAGCACCACATATAGCCTAGGATTTGTTAGTATCGCTCGAAGGTTTAGGGGACGTAAATGGATGGTCAGGAACAGCGAGAAGTAAATTATGAGTAGCTGCGAAATTTCGGCTTCTTGCGAGAAATATTAATAATTGAGAACAATTAAAGATAAAATTGTATGCTTCTTATTTTCATGAAGGATACAAATTAAATAGATGAAGCAGAACAACGACGCGTTTGCGGAATAAAGAAGAAATTACAATTGATCACTTTCACGAAAAAATTTATTCATCTAGAGAATTGGGACTTAATATAAAAAAAACTAAAGAACTTGTCTTGCAGAACTAGTGTTCTAAAGAATTTATACAATTCCTTTTAAGACAAACGCAAATCAATGAGATGGGATTGGTGACACCTATATCAGAGTACGAGAAACTAAATACCGATGTTTGAAAAACGTCAACACTTGTGACAGTTTGAGTTTATGGAGTTAAAACCAACCCACACTCAAAAGAGAAGACAATAAAGGTAAACAAACATGAGGTGTTATAAATGTACCTAATATACCACCTTACGCTATTAGCAAGTTTGGTTTCATTGTAAAAACCCAAGGCTTTTTGAGTTCAGAATGCCGCTCTGGTGGAATCAAACCTAACAGTGCAGTTTAGCAGCTGGAACCTAGCTGAAATAATAATCAAACCTAGAGAATAATAATCCAATCTGGCAGAAATCAACGGCATAAATTACTGGTTCGCAGATAGAGGAAGCAGCGAACTGTATTATAAAAGCTAATACGGTTTCACAATTGCGCCTGAAAGTGGCACCTTTCCAAATGCACATTTGGGGTTTTGAGATTAGCTTGAAGTCAAAAGCCTTAAGGAAGGTAAAAGCTGATATTAGGATGGATAGAGTGCTAATAAAAGCAGTTAACGTTGCTGTCATATTATTTCTCTTTTCAAGATATTCTGATGACTTCTCCAAAGCAAGCAATGCAGTGACTGCAGAAAAAGTGGAAATTCTGCCCAATACTGCGATGATGAAACCGGCACTGATAGACAACATGAAGCTGGAGATCCGGTATTCAGACGGAAAACTTCGGTAATCAGAAGGAAAATCTCAGGTAGAAAGATTCTTACTCGACGCATAGATTTTAAAGCATCAACGATGGCTCCTGAAGGCGTGACGGCTGGTATAAGTGTTGCCCTCTCAGAGCATCACTAACCATAGCGCAAAAACTGCATTAGAAGTAACTGTTACCGCTGTTGAACAAGAATCGAAAATGTTTGGCACTCGATCTAAAGAAAAGTTTTGGTTGTGTCAGTGTGAGGGGCTTTTATGGCTGAGGTTTCGCCTCTTTGTAGAAGAGAAACTGGCACCTGCAAGCTTCACCCAAGAGTCTCTCTCAGGACTACTAAGTCTAACAAAACAGACAGGGATAGAGAAAGAGCTGTGACTGGTGGGTGCTCTCAAGGATCACCAGGAGTCTCTCTCCAGACTTCAAAATCTAATTAAACAGACAGGACTGGAGAGAGATCTCAAACTCGTGCGTGCCACAATAGACCCATAGAGGTCGCAGTGGCGTACGCTGGATAGCTAAACCCCACAGAATATAATCTATTCCTAAAGCAAAGAAGTAATTTTAATTCTTAACTGTTTGTTGTTTTTTTTTAATTCTTTGTTTAATAACAATTTTTTATAAAAATGAAATAAATTATTACGGATAATAAATTTTTCTAATAAGATTTTACTGTAAATTATTCGTTAGAATAATTCATAAATTGCTTATAGAATAAAATTATAAATGAAGTATTAAAATCGGTTTCTATTAAAACGGCCTATCATAATTTCTATTGAATATGAAGGAGAAAATATAATAAATTTAATTTGTACAAAGTAAAATTATCCTATACCCATATCAGCTGCCTTAATCATTGCCTGGGCAAAGTCGATAGCTCCTCCTTTTTTAAATACAACTTTAAATTTTGCTTCACCAACCCAATTTCCATTGGGCTGAGCTCGGACTTTACCCTTGATATAATTCGCTCCAAACACAGGCTGTTCCAATTCCACCTAAAAAAAAAAAGAAAAAGCAAATCAAACAATCAAAGATATGCAAAAAAACTAAACCATAATCTAATCCGATATATGAATGCTGTCTTAAAAAATAGATACGCCAAATACGAGATAGTTAAAATTGCACCAGTGGAAATTATAAAAAGAAAAGTTTATTTGTACATTACATATGTACTATGAGTAATGAACTTGGCTCAATAATTAAGATAAAATGTGAAAATTTCACTAATCGGAAAAGTAAATTTAAAAATACTCTATAACAACTATAATCAAGAATGCAATGTACTAGTAAAGCTCAAAATTCTCAGTCAATAATTATTTATAAAAGTTTAATTTATGATTAAGGTTCCGATTTATTTTATATTTACAATAATTTTTCAATAGATAATATCAGTTGGACAATGAGGAACAGAGAGAACTTATTTAATCTAAACCGTAAAACATATACTGATGTTCAGCTTCTGTTTTGTATTTTGTGTAATATGATCGAAGTATAGAATATAAAACACTTATAACATTTTGTCCGGCCTTTGAAGACATTAGAATGAGATGCTTGAATAAACTAAGTATTTCAGGGAAGAAATTAATTCTACATGGAAATGGAATGGTACAAAATATTGAAATACTATAAAAGTGCATGGGCTCTTATTAATATTAAATTCAGAACATGCAATGTTTTTATAGTTTTATTTTATAATAATGATTATTTTTTCTTATTATTCTTATTTTAGAGCAAATCCTTTTTCAGTTCTAGCAAAACTTATTATTGCAATTTTTTGTAACGGCGCGTTCTCACGAGTCAAGTTTCGTTGAACGATTTTAGTTGATCAACAAAAGTTGAATGCGACTTGAATCAGTTTGGTTCATACGTTTCCACTGAAATCGACTAAACCGTTTCAATAACGACACGGAGCACTCTTATGAGTTGAAAGCAAACTAAGAGGCCAATTGGGCGATTCGGAAGTTCACACTTTCAATACTTGAAACATGGCGGGTTTAACTGAAAGATGCGTCATACTTGAACGATAAAGTTTGATTCGGTCAAACTTTTGTTGATCCACTAAAAAGTTTATCAACTTTATTGAAACAAAGGTTCTCACAAGGTTTTTCATTCAACTTCTGTTGATCAACTAAAATCGGTCAACAAACTTGACACGTGAGAACTCGGTTTAAAATAAATGATATTATCTATTAATCAATCAAAGATGAACAATCAAACTAAACTTTAATCTAATCCTTGAACGCTGTCTTAAAATATGTAAAATACTTTACAAGTGAAACATAAATTACCCAAACGCTCATAGTTTGAGGGCTATTAAAATTAGCATTTTAAAAGAAAGCTTTAATGAAACTTACATCAGATAAAGTCACAAATGGAAAACTAAATGAAAGCAATGGGTCATTTTGTTTATTATTATTGAAAATCATTCGATGAGTCGTGAGATATATCCTTCCAATTTTAGTACCTTTGAAAGCAGGGTTATCTTGTCCTGAAAAATCCATTGAAACATCCTCAGAGAATATCAGGATACTGAAACAAAAGAACTAAATCAAAATACAATACGAATAAAAATATTTTAAAGACTAATGCTTCAAAAAATAAAAGACTATATTATTAATCATCATAATTTACTACTTTTTTAAATACCTTTGAATTGATACTGAACTGAATTGAAAATAAAAAAATAGTAATACAATTAGTTAATATGGAATGAATCAAACTTTCAATTCCAACAATGTACAATACCTTGTAATTCCAATGATGTTATATCTAAATTTATTACCGAAACTATACAAGAGTATCACTACTCGGTTTCTTCCAATTAGGATAAATTTACATCTAATTAGAAACCTATCTGAATTATAGGTTACCAAATTCCCTTCAACTCATAACCAACATTTTCCTGAGCAGCCAATATATTATAATCATAATCTTTTAATGAGGGTAATCGTTTTGGAAAAAAAAAGAATGGAAAAACAATAGCAAACCAAACTGTTGGTCCCTTAGTGTTCAATGTCTGTACAAATAGAAAATTATATCGTGGATATTAATCAAATTGTCGATAAGAAATTAAAAAAAATGGAATAAATCATGGCTGAAATTATATTAGATTTACTCAGAGAGAAAGAGATAAAAAGATGATATTTCAGACATTAGCAAGTACGAAACAGAAGTGAGATGTTAATAAATTACATAACTGAAATCACCGCTGTCATTATGAATGTTGAAAACACAAGAATCATAATTTTTTTGAAACGTGACAATTTCAACTAACTGTACAACCTTTTTCATTTACATTAATGAATTCAAGTACTTACACTAAGTTACTACAATCAAACAAAACTTCTAGTAGTACGTACCATTCACCAGCATGAATAAGAACTCCCCCATTAACATGAGCTGTGTTAAGTGACATATTTCTTTCTAAATGATTGATATAAGTGGATATAGAAGTTACGCAATGTTAGTTCAAGTTGTACCGATATGAACGAACCTCTCTACAGAACCGAACTTTCTAGACCAGAAGGATAACAGCTGTTTCAACTAATAAACAATGTTACCATTAGACTCACAAGTACTTACACCTAAACTCTTGAGTATTAAGATAATAATGCTTTGAGACCAGTTATGTGTTGTATTGATCATTGATCTAATCAGTTGATAAAAATTAAAATAATTTAAAAAATTGAGTCAAAGAAAAAATTGGTTTTATGCTGCTGTTGAAATCCCCTTAGATTGTCGAGGCGCAGAAATCAATGGGAATGTTTTCCTCAGTCATGCGTAGCTACAAGGGTTTCTAGCTATGTGTATTTATGTTTAAATCTAGTAGTGAAAGATGCACTAGCATCAAATGACAGACAAGTATGGTAACAACTCAATTTGAATTACTGAGAGGGGGTACATTGTTCATTGGTTTGTTTTATTAGGAAAATGGATGAAAATTTGAGCCGCGGGTACATTCAGCTAGGAAAGGCGAGAGGTGTGAACGATTTAAGGTTTACTAATGGTTTCAGTCACCTATCACCGCCTATTGATAAATACGATGGAATTTACTTTTCCCTCGTATTGGCGGGCGTCGGCTTTTTGCTTCCATATAATAGGTAACACGGATTTTCAAATCAATATTAAATGCCTGTTTTAGATAAAGTAAATAACATAAATTAATTTACAGCTTCATCATCGCTGTTGATTACTTCCAGATGCAATATCCTGGCACGACAATCGTTTTTGATATGTCACTGGTTTACATTGTAATGGCTTTTTTTGCAGTTCTTGCTAATAATCTCCTAGTAGAAGCACTGTCCCTGAACACAAGAATTACATTTGGTAAATATCGTTTGAATTATTCACCCAGAATATTTTAAAGCTCTTTGCTTTCCCTTATCATCCAATATCTTCATTATTTTGCATTTTATTTGATTTATTATAATCCTCACCTCATAAATTTTTATTTCAAAAACAAAGATGAAACTTTTCAACTTAAAAAAAAAAATTTGCGAGTATGTACTTCCCATTCTCCGGCATGAATGAAAACTCTCCCATTTAACCTCTAAATTACCTTGAAGATCCTGAGGAATAACACCAGGTGTCCGAAACTTCGAAAAAAACTTTTCTAAAGTTCAAAAGATTTTCCTTTGATCCCTCCCAACTATCAATTTGTTTACTTCATTAACAACGGCCAAACTTAACTCTTATTTATATTTATACATATAATATTTTATTTGAATATATTATATGTGTAATTCTTATTTTTCTTAACATGACTTCTATTATAGGTTACATTGTCTCGTTCTTCACTCTCCTTTTTGTAGCTATTTTTGAAGTTTGGCTTGATTTGATTTCAACTACTAAATCTTACACTGTGAACTTGATTGCTGTAGCTGTTGTAGCTCTTGGATGTACAGGTATTTGTACAAATATTATTAGTTTTAAGTTTACTTTATAATTCATCCTTAATTGGATTAATATATATTTTCTTATAGTACAACAATCCAGTTTTTATGGATACACAAGTATGCTTCCTAGCCGGTATACACAGGCCGTTATGGCTGGTGAAAGTAAGTATAATATTTATATTTTCACATATTTAATTGTTTCAACAAACACATGCTTTTTAAAAGTTTCCTAACGAGTTTTTTTTTTAAAAAAAGAAGTGTATGTTGTAGCGCCCCCTTCTTTTACTCTTCTCGATAATATTATTCTTCTATGGGGAGGGGCCAAGTCCCATGTCATCCAAAACTTCTCTAGGCTCAAAACAGTACCCTAAATAAAAACAACATGCCGGCTTCCATGGCTAGATGACATAAACATATGCCAACTGCAAGCTTTGGACCATGAAGAAGAGAGAGGCGCCTAATTTGGCCAATCTGTCCAATTCATTCTCTTAAGATTCCCACATAACCTAGTTCTCAATCTGGAAGAACATCCTTTGAGGAAAGTAACTCTTCTAGTTTTCTAGAGCATTCTAGTACTAATTTGGAGGTGAAGATTCAAGCAGTTTGTGCCTCTAAGCTGCCTTCCGAGACAAGCACCTTTTAAATTTGAGTTTTCGTACCTTTATCCGAAATACCACAGAGGAAAGTATAAGCCTTAGACTGGAAAACAAAACCTATTTCCCAAAGAAGACCAAGTGATCTCCTGTTTCAAAATAGGCCCGCGTTCTAGCCTGTTATCTATTCTGGAACAGTATGTATACCACCCAAGATAATTACTAAGTATCACGCCAGACGACACAGCGATAACCAGTTTTCCCTAAAGGGCAACAACCTAACAACAAAAAATCGAGATATTTTGTGGTCATCGACCGGTTTCGAGCTTCGCTCATTATCAAGATGTCTGATATTACAGATCGGTGTCTGATATACAGAATAGTGTGATAATACAGATTTCCATAAACTGATAGTGCATAACCTATCTAAAGGTCTGCGGATCCAACCATAACAACTAACAATTAAAATCTTGCAACACTCTTTCAAAATATTAAATGTTTCCTCAATAGAACACATTCGAGCATATTCCTTTATCTCTAGAGCAGATTCTGTGCTACCGACCAAATGCTGACGCTGTTGATTTCCTTCACCAGATCTTTAAGAGGAATGACATAAGATTAAAAGAGGATCTAAGTTCATTGGGGTGAGTCACTCTATCCTGTATCATCATCCTAACTTCCCTCCATAATGTTGGTCATAACCAAACATTCAACAATCTTTAAAAATCCTTATCAGTACCTTCATTAGTACATCCCCACCATTTTGTAACTGTAACAATGTTGGTCATAACCAAACATTCAACAATCTTTAAAAATCCTTATCAGTACCTTCATTAGTACATCCCCACCATTTTGTAACTGTAAACTCAGTCGCTCCACGTGACTTTTCTCCATGTAATTACTTCATCAGTAGCCAATCTGCTAGGCCCGCTTTGTTTTATCTTCCGCATACCAAGGTGCCCTTATTAATATTTAATTATGCGGTAAATGAATATTAAGCAAAGGATGTAATATCTTGTTACAATATTTCCTCATTGAAAAGGATCCAGATCCTCCGGATACCTCAATTACTTAACTGACAGTTTTTATCCTTACCAAGAAAACATACTATCATTATTAAAGATTATACATCTACCCCAATATTTTTGGAATTAGTTAGGATGGTCTTCCAATAGAGCCCCTATTCTATCTTAGTTTTTCTAAAGAAAAGGATCATATACAGTTACTACCACCAATGATCCTGGGAAAATAAGGCTCCTCAAATGAAGATGTAATATATACAAAAACAACATACATACCTTTCCAATTCCTTACTTCCTTCGTGGCTTCTGATTGGAAAATCAATCCAGTAACCTCGGCGGCTGTAGCACTACAATTTGCACAGCCTTTTGTACATCTCCCACTAAGGTTTTTTTGGCAACAAGATATCTTCAGAAGTCTGCTTAAACTTCATTATCGTTGCAGACTATTCCGTAGTGGTGAGCGCTGAAGTATCTCGTTTTTTCCTTTGAATCAATTACTATTTCCTGCAGGCAGACAAATCCTCCGAGGATATATTTAAGCACACTTTCTTGCAAAAGAAGAGCTTTCTATCTTTTATCCGTATTACTACACATTTGTACAGCAAGATCCTTGTCTCCCGTCGGAGAGAATACCATACTAGTAATCGTCCCTCTTCTAAAGGGACTGAGGAAACTGCATCAGAAAAAAGGATATAAAATTCATTTCCGGAGCTGTCCATCCTCAGTTTGGAACGCTTTGGTGAAGCACTAGAGGTATTCCAGAGATATAGCTTCCAGGAATTGTGAGCTTAGACCCACAGAATCTATAAACTTGGCCATGTATATTTTACGCGAGTGAACTGAACATGATTAGGTCAGATTCTAGCCACCTTTTTAACAGAGTTCATAACCAAAGAGATTTGTTGGGCTGCGAGGCAAACTGAGGGAATTTGCCTTTAGCATTACCTCCGCTTTCAGCTACCAGAACTGCCTTCCCCAAGCAAGATACAGGTATCCATACAGAGATAACTTGCAAAAATCCGTATAAACTGGATTAAAAGAATATATAGAGTATCATGTTGTGATATTTAGGTGAATTAGATGAAGCAACTTGAACTCCTCCACAGAGGCTGTTCAAAAAAAGTACGTTGCGATGGGTCCAGACTGCACATAAAATTTGGCATCCCACAAAACAGATAGGAAAAATCCCCTATTACGTGGATGGGACGATAATTTTCCGACCTACAAGGAAGAAACAAAAATAATGACGTAAATTAATTTTATTTCTCTACAAAATCAAGTCGTAAATTTATACGCCACCGTTGTTCCAGTGCTCGGATCCCTTCTATGTAGGCGCTTTCGTCCACGTCCGCAAAATTGGCGCTCGTCGCTGAGGTGACTTCTGTAGTGGATCCATATTTCATCCCAGCATAGAATTTTTCAGCTTTTGGAAGAAGTTGAAATCTGAAGGGGCGAAGGTTGGTGAATAGGGTGCATGCGGCACAACTTCAAACTTCAATTCATGAATTTTAGCCAACACGCTGTCGAGGAATTGTTCTTATTCCTATTTTCTGACTAGTTTGTTCTTTCAAATTAAATATAATAAAGATGCCTAATAAAGAATTAGTTTTACAGGGTTTTAAAGGGATTAGCTCAATAGTAATGCGCTCGAACCCACGCGGAGATCCCGGGTTGGAATCCAGCTGCTGCCCTTAGATTTTCTCTTCCTAGGAGCCTCTACAGCTCACTGTCCTGTGATGGACCGTGTAGTGAGAACACTTTCATTGGCAGAGCTGAGAAGGCTCCGAGCGCCAATGACCATAGATGTTGACGCGCCTTAAATTAAAAAAAAAGGAATTATTTAATGAATAATATTAATTTCCTACGATTATAATGGTTATTTGTCGAAATAAAGAATTTTATTTTTTTGATTGATAATACATTGCTACACCACTCCCTCCTTTCTGAGTCTGAAAAGAGTCTGACTCCAATTTTAGTGTCAAACGAGATATCGAGCGGGTGCCCTAATGGGTCGGCCACGTCGTGAACTCGGGAAATGACGATATTTTCTGCGCCTATTGTTGTCTGATTTGTGGTTTGCTCCTTCGACCTGAATCTTTTTGACTTGATTGTCAGTGCTTGAAGATTGTTTAGATGTGGTAGACGACGATTCTGTTTCGGTCGGTCTTTCTAATAGGAAAGCTGGTTTGAGCCATTCCACTGATACAATCTCCTTCGCCCAAACATCAAAAGAATGAAGAACTTGTCTAGTCTCTTGAGGACTCGATAAGGCCAAGATAAGCTGGTAAGAACCGTGGCACTTGGGGAACAAAGGCTTGTGATGTGTGGTGCAATCGAGGTGTAACGTATGTAACCTTGGATGATCGGCCGTGGTGGTGAGTGGTAGAAGGTGATAATTTTTGGAGGGCGTGAGAGAATCGATATCGATTATATAATGAAGATCGATGACAGTGCTACAGTTTATCCAGTTGCGATGGAAAAATTGCAGGGACCAAATTTACTGAATATCTTGTATTCAAAGTAAAGAAAATCTTTCATCTCCACTTTTGATTAAAATCTGGAATTATTTTACTTTCCGAAGTTGAGTTGGCGAAGAAAACAAAATTGCATTTCGTTTTCTATATTGTCGAGCATATAATTGCATTTCGTTTTCTATAATGTCGAGCATATAATTGCATTTCGTTTTCTATACATACGTTGACAAAAGAAAATGGTGAAGTTTATTTTAAAAATAATAACTTGGTCACTTTTATAAAAGTTTTAAAGAAACATCTGCCTTAGTTTCAGGGAACTGACAAAATATAAATACAAATGGTTTAAATGATGCTAATTATCAGAGCAAACTAAATCATCAATCAATTTTAGATACTAATATGAAAATTATGAAATTACACATGGGTTTGCAAACCTATAGTTGATTCATAAAACCATATGTTGAGTATGTGCACACTATTCATGAAGGAAATTGCAATTTAGTCGATGCGAACTTATAGTAGCGCAAGGAACGGCATTAGCACAATGGTAGCGTGCTAGATTTAGTACTCGAAGGTTCTTAGATTTTTTTCAGCAGCGCTACCCATAGTTGACAATTTTAACAATAAGTAGAAGAAACAGCCCATTATATTGTCGTCCTAGGAGCCTCTACAGCTCGAATTCTAGCCTGTAGAGCTTAGTCTGCAACAGAAAACTCTGCCTGGAGATTCGCAGTGCTCTGAGGGTAGCTTATGAGCCCAGAGAGACTATAGATAGTATTACCACAAACTAATTAAAAAAAAAATTGACACCGCAGGAAAACCCAACAAAACGCGGTTGCCACATTCAACTATTGAATAACCAAACAAAATGAAAGTTAACAAAAACTTGATGTGGTTTTTAATTGTTAGGATATCCGGAAATACTTAAAGTTATGTGAGAACTTTTTTTAATACTTTTAATAACAAGATTCAATTTATAAGTTAGATTCAAAACAAATGTGGTTTATCTTATATGGATTAAAATGTGGTCTATCTTACTAAAACGAAACCATGCAATTTAAATTTTGAGGTAGTAAAACCAAAAATTGGGCAAAAAACTTCCTTGTGAGGTCTAATTGATAAGAGAAAGAGGTAGAGGGCTATTGAAAATAGCTTTCGAATATTTCTCACCTATTTTTATATTCGGTTCTGCGTTCCTTATCTATTTTTGTTTCTTTCCGTCTATCCTATGTTTTTAATTTGAAATGTCCAATGGTATGTTGCAAGGTGCTGCAGGACTATTTGTCTCATTGAACCGAATGTTAACAAAGTTACTCTTGAGTGATCGAAGAATTAATACTATGGTTTTCTTCATTGGAAGTGTATTTATTGTTGGCTTATGTTTTGGAATTCATCAAATAGTTCGGCAGACAGATTTTGTTCAGTTTTATTTAACTCTTTGTAAAGAAGCAAAAAAAATTACATTAGAACCAACAGAAGATGCTGGATTGGTAAGTATTTTGAAAAGTGACCAATAAATTTGTTTTGTTTTATGAAAATAGTTTATATTAGTATTTCTTGGGTTCCATTTAGATGGATCCAATGGAACAAACCGAAGGGAAGAGTTCCCAGTATGGTGTTTTGAAGTTGCAACCACAGAGCCCTTTAGAGACGAATACAGTACAAACGGGGCCTGGAGGCCATTTTTCTTTCTCTAATCCGGTTTATGAACCAAGCGCTGCTGTTGGTGCAGGTACTACTTATAAAGTAGAAGATGTAGTTGTAACGATAAGAGGAGAAGCAGCCACAACATACAGAAGACCAAGTTCTAACATAGCTTGGTCTTCATTGCACAGTAAGTTTTATTTTTACCAAGTTATGATATAAATACCTCTATTGTTTTGACCATTTACTTTTATTAAGTATCATAAATCTGAGATAAGAATATGAACATTTTAAAAATACATACTTTGTAAACTAGTTATTTTTTATTATACATAGAATAGAAGATATACAAGTAGAGAAAATTCAGTTTAACCCTTTAAATCTGAAACAAACATTTTTTATTGATATTTTTTGTTTTTCATTCAGCAAAAGAACATTTAAATACTGATTAGTACTTTTTTCTTTTACTTCTTTAATCTCATCATTGAATTTTATAATAGTATTAAAAAAGAAGTTTTCTATTTCATAAACTTGTATGTTGTAAGGAGGAGTTAAAATGCGCTGGGAAGTAGCTAAAAATATTTGGCCATCAATGCTAGCCATATCTCTAACCTATCTTGTAACATTAAGCCTATACCCTGGCATTGAGTCAGAAATAGTTTCCTGTAAATTTGGAACATGGATGCCAGTAATTCTCATGGCAGTATTCAATGCGTCTGATCTCATGGGAAAGGTCAGTTATGATTAATTATCTTAATACCCGTACTTGGCGTCCTTGCGGGTATTCCAGTCTAACAACATGAACAACACACACTAAAATATCAATGCTCATATACACCTAATTACTGCTGATGTGATTTATGTGTACCATTAGTTGGGTTTACCATATTCAAATCACATATTCATAGACAAACTCTTACTTACAACAAGCATACTTCTCATATTAACACATAGTATTGCACACTTTATAGGGTAGACATTGAACACTTTATTGTATAGTATACAATAACAAGCGTAGAGAATTTATATTTTTTAACCCTTAACGTATTCCAGATTTTTACTTTTACTATCTGTTACTATTTTAAGAGAAACTATTGCGATCATGTCAAATTTAAACCGGAAATACATGTTTTGGTGTCCTCTGAGTTCGAAAAATTGTTTTTTAAAAATTGGTGTGTATAAATGCGAAGATTGCTTATGCATGTGAGGATTAGCTTAGCTCAAAAACGGATAATCTTAAATAGAAAGCTGAAACTTGGTTAAAATGCCAAGTTTAGAAGGTCCGACAAATAGGATTAAGAACGAGAAATGTGGAGTGAGGAACGACAGAAAAAGAAAAATCACAAAAAAATATTCAAAGGGGAGAGATTAGCTCAGTGGTAGTCGCTGGACTCCCACGCGGAAGTCTGGGTTCAAATCTAGCACTGCTGCCCTTAGATCTTCTCTTCCTAGGAGCCTGTACAGCTCATTCTCCGGTAATAGATAGTGTTGTCTGTAACAAGAGAACACTATCCGGAAGCCGGCAGTGTACTGAAAAAGCTCCGGGCGCCAATGATATGGATGTTGACACGCCCTAATTAAAAAAAATTTCGCAGGAGACAAATTCACAACAAAAATAACATAGAGGCAGAAATATTTAACTGGACGACAAAATACATAATTCCTACAAAATAACTTGTGCATTCTCACTTTAAGTTAGGTTATGTTATAATGATCACAAGCATTTTACTTGCTTCTGGTGTGCAATTTATATAGGATTTTTATTATCCTTACATGCAATAAGTTGAATGAATATACATTAATAAGTCTGCTTTAGAGTTGCAGATGTAGATTCCGACAATTTTTTGGTTAGAGCGAAGATATATAATAATAATACTTTATTGGCTTATAACTGTTACATTGTTGCCAAGAGTTGAGAAAGTAACCTAGCAATTATTACATAGTAATCAGCAAATTAAAGTTTAGTGACAGTACAGTGAAAAGAAAAAATAAAAGCATTTATGTATATCAATATGTTGAACATAAGAAAAAATTTAGTGAAAATGTATAATGATAAAATCAGTAGGTACATAAATAGCAACCTCTATTTTACAAATTCGAAATAAATAGGTATGTCAGTTCACTCTCAATAAACAAAAAATAGGAATGCTACATAATTGATATTGTAGAAATGCGTAAGACATTAAAAAGATAATTAACCTTCGAAAAGATAAAAAAGATAATCTTCAAAATATTTTTAGTATTAAAATAGTTTAAAAAAGAATAACATAGATCCAAAGCAGGATAAAAATATATACAGTGACATACGTTGACAAAAGAAAATGGTAAAGTTTATTTTAAAAATAATAACTTGGTCACTTTTATAAAAGTTTTAAAGAAACATCTGCCTTAGTTTCAGGCAACTGACAAAATATAAGTACAAATGGTTTAAATGATACTCATTATCAGGGCAAAGTAAATCATCAATCAGTTTTATCTAGTAAGGCAGTATTACTTATACGAGTATATGGGGCTATCCCTGAATAAATGAAACAATGGGCAATCAAATATAAAATGAATTAAATCATCAGATTCATCTAAAATAAAGAATTTACACTTTTCATTCGGTTTAAAAATATAATATTCACTGTTCAATATGATTCTTATAAGATTTTTCCCAGATAACCTTGATTTGTGCTAGTTGTCTCATTTTAACAAAACTGCAATTATAAGATAATTTGGAATGCGATTAATCGGCGCAATATATCTATTGAATTAAACACATTATCAGTGTCCAAAGATAACAGATGGTTTTGGAAAGCTCTTAGTATGTCATTTTTAAAGCTTTAACAACATGGGAATACCGTTCAGCTATTAAATGATCGCGGCCAATAATTCTCAAATGTGGCGCATCTCCGTTACCCAGTTAAAAGTGATATTAGTAGAATCTGCAAGATTAGAAGTTTGAGAAAACACAGCTTCGGAATTCTGTCTGCTGGCATGGCCAGTAGTTTGATCCACCAGTTTATCATCCGTTAACTGACTATGTAATCTGCCGGAATCTAACCTTACAAATTCGTTGGGAGTATTTATGGGTAAGTGGAGGAGTTTCTTAAAATAGTTTAATTGCCTACGCTTCACCGCCCAGAGGCCCCCAAACTTCTCTTAAGTAGAGCAGAACACTTTCACAAAGAGAATCGTATAACTTATTTTGGAGTCCCAAGCATCCGATCTGGCTGAAGTAAGTAGCGGATAGCTGCTTATCAGAAATATACTTAGATAAAAAGTAAGAGCCTGTATTTTTAAAAGATCCGGAAGAAAAAAAGGTACTCCCAAGTAACTAAAAGAATTCACAGTTTTAATCGGTAAAGGAGTTCATTATGGCTAGCCAATCTCCCTCTATGAAAAGCGAGAGTAACTGTTTTATTAATGTTTAGATTCAAGTCATTGCAGTCACAGTAGCCTTCGAGGTTGCGGAGCTTGTGTTGGGTATCCGCCCAGGAATACCCAAGAATTACTAAGTCGTCCGCTTAGAGTAAGAGAGGTACCTCTCTGTTATTAAATATCTCTAGCATCATTTCTATTAAAATGATCTACGACATCAAGAAGTAAACAAATTGAAAATTAAAGGAGATAAAATTTCCCTCTTCAGTCGCCCTGCGTTACTGAGATTTCTTTGGAATTATTCAAGTCATCAGTAATTACTATGTCTGCGGAAAGATACAATATTTGGAAGAATTTCAAAATTTTAACACTAACCCCTCGTTTAAAAAGCTTGTGCCATAATACCTGGTGTAGAGCGAAGATATATCAGAGAATAGCGCTTAAGTCTAGCTGTAGAGATGATATAAGAAGAATGTATGACACAGAGAAACAAACTGAATCACAGGAGAGAATCTTTTGAAGAGAAAATCAACAAAGTCACATGAGTGCTGAAATAAGATCTCTAACTGAGGAAGACAGCAATGGGGATATTAAATACTTGTGGAAGGAATTAAAGATGTAGTGCAAACGGCACCGGTGGAGGTTGTTGGAGAGCTGAAAAAAATGATTGGTTTGATGAAGAAGTGAAGGAAGCTCTGAAAAAAAAATAGCTAGAGAATAAATATTGAAAAGGAAAATGGAACTTGTGCAATATATATATCTGCCCAGGTCATACTAGTGCTCATTCCTCACATTTGTCACCTTTCAACCATTATTTTAATGAATGAATCACTTTACAAATATCATGCCTATTTTGTTTATTCAGAATAAAGCTTATTTTTTCTACATCCATATCAAACACCAGAGAAGGGAATTGTTGTCTTAAACTAGAATATCTAGGGCACTGCAATAACAAGTGTGTAATATCCTCGGGCACATCGCAAGTTGAACACTTTTTGACTCGCATAGTTATTCCCCTTATTTATTGAAAATTTAGCAGTTGCTTCGCTGCCAACCTCAATCGAGCGAACAAGTGAGTCATCCCAAACACCATATTTATCATTAAAAGAGATGGCTTTGAAAAGCAGGACTACGGCATTTGTCTGTGAAGTTGTCACTGGAAAGATCTGAAGCTTGCTCAATCTGAGTAAAAATAGGCTTCACTTGCTGAGGGACTCAGGTCAAATTTATTTTCATATCTAATCGGCAGTGAAAAAAATTATTTGAAATAATGAAAAACTCATATCCTATAGTATTGGAGGAAGATGTATCCGGTTCATAGAACCTTCCAGATTAAAGGTTTTTCAGAGAACGTAACGAAAGGGATGTTATAATTGAGTGGTCTCATATCAGCACTAGTAGAGGGGAACAATATCTTTTAGTCACAGTGCACTTATACCTCCCCAAAAAAATCAAAACAGCATGAACTCAGAATCACATACTTGATTTTTTTGTTTTTAGTTTTAAAAATAAAGAATATTTCATTATTTATTAACAATTAAGTATTATTATATTTAACTTATTAAAGTTGTATTTCTATTAAGTATACCTTCTTTAGTTGATCATTAAAAAGTCAATTTTAATTCAGACAAATATGTATTATTATCCCACTACATCAGGTGGGTAACGTTGAATATTCACTTTGAAACTAAATAGTACTGTTATTGTTTTTAATGATTCATTTTTTATATATTTAATAACTGGAAAATAGTCACCTAGGGAAAAAAGTGTTTCAAGTGAAAGATGCCTTAAAAAAATATAAAAATGGAACAATGAATCAAAATCATAAATCTTTTAATTTTAAAAAAAAAGTGGTTTACTAAGAGCTGCAAAAATTCCAAATAACTTTTCTGACACCATATTCGATTCTACAAATCAAACAACTAACTAAACAAAGGAATTCATTGCTTGAATTTTTTTTCATATAACACTTTTTGTGACAAACTTAATTCAATGAACTTGGACCATTTGGTGAGACATTTTTCATTAATGTAAAAAGAAAAATCTGGTGTGAAACACACACACACGACTTTCTCTTACGGTAATTTATACAGTTACAAATGCGAAACTTCTTCAAACTTCTGATTCTTACTAGATGTTGAATTACCTTCAGTTTTATATCAATGGTATAATCTAAACTTAATAAATCCCCTTTTTCCTTACCGCTCCCCCAAAACCTCCTTAAATGAATTCGAAAAAAGTTTCAAACTAAGTTATTGTTTCAGAGACATTTTCCGTGGTAGCATCCTGAAGATGGGCGAACGCCCGAAACCCGTGGTAGCAGCCTGACCACAAAATGAAGCAGGCTATCACGGAAAATGTCTCTGATGCTTTCCAGCTCTGCGGAACCAACCACCAAAACAAATAAGTTATAGTTATTATACCAAATTTAATGAAATATGAGAGATGTCTTATATGGAAAAATTCGCAGAAAACTGAAACAATAAATTGTTCAGTATAAATACACTTCCGAACAACCGAGTTCCCCCCCCCCAAACCCCTTAAATGAATTTTCTCGGAACAATAGTAGCTCTTTACAATGGAGTTGATATATAAGTTTAAAGAAAATCGTTGAAGCAAATGGTTTTTCGAGAAAATAGTGAAAAATTTATTGAGTTGGCATATAACTTATTGTAGCATACTCAAACGCAATGTAATGTTTGAACTTTTCGCGATATTGCGTTTTTGAGCTATGCTCTTCAGATAAAACACATACAGAGCATTTTCTAAAAACCATTTTTTCGGATTCGAGAGACTTCAAAATATGTATTTCCGGTGAGACTCAATATCGAAAATTAGACACGATCAAAATACTTCCTTTTACCTGGAGAAAGTAAAAATTTATTATCCTTATTGCTTCTTTGTTCAAATTAGAACCATTAGGAGAATCACATGGGTGAGACTCCATTCATGCCATTTATATAATCAGATTATAGTCTTTTAGTTGAAGATTTCAAATAAATAAATAAAAAAAATTTACAATCTTCTTCATTTGATATTTTCAAAATAGAATTGTTCATAAATTTTACAGATGTCAGCTTCTCATGTTTATGACTGGTCACGGTTGCAGCTTGTAATATTTGGAACAGCAAGAATAATACTAATACCTGCTCTTTTGATGTGTGCGTGGCCGAGAGATAAACCATTCTTTGCTGGTATTTTTTAAAAATATTACCAAATATAAACTTATCTTCAAAATTATGAATGTTGTATATATGTATATTAAATGCTACATTTCTATAAATAATTTCTATAATATATTTCTATAAATAGAAATATATTGAACGTATTGAAATAGAAATATTAATGAACCTTTATTTTTAGGAGAAGGATACCCAATTTTTTTTTCTATTGGATTAGGGTTGACTAACGGCGTTATAGGTAGTGTACCTATGATCCAAGCGCCTAGTAGAGTTTCTGAACAACATAGAGAGCTAACAGGTCAGCTCTTTTACATTATTTATTCAGATTCAAAAAGATAGATTTTGTTGCTTTGTGTTTTAATAATTTTGTTATGGTGGCTTCACATACAATTTTTTCTTGAATTTGCAAACTTACATCTTTTCCTCATGGAGAAGCACAACATTTTTACTATTACCGTTCACATAATCAGATACGGCCTTCCATTACTAAAGGTCCGAAAATTATCGTTAATGTTGCAGATATCTCGGTAACGTTCGGTTAGCTTTAGGAACATCCTGTTTCTATTAAAACATCGTGCACTCTATCTATTCATGGCGACCTGGTACTCTGCGATTATGAAATCATTTTCATTACAAAAACCGAACATGTAATGCTATCGGCGATTTCTTCATCTGGCAAAGACATTTTTACTTTGTATTAAAAACTGAATAAATCAAAAGCAAACTGATGTAAACAAGTAGAAACAAATTATGCCAATAATAGCAATCCGTTTAATGAAAGCAAATGACTTTAATTATTGTATTTATTTATTAATTTATTATTTAATGTATTGACATACAGTCAGCAGTCAAGAAGTAGTATGTAACAGAAAAATTAAGTTGAAGTCAACTCCAACATGAACTTGATAACTTTACTCTGACGATGGATGAAAACCCGAAACCGGTCAGGTACAATGGCTCACAGTAAAAAATGATACACCATGAAATTTTGTAGAAATTGTTAAATAAGTAAATAGTTCAAAGGGCATTGAAAACAAGTCATTTTTTCAATTAATAAACATCCTAGTAATATGTTCTCTGTGTGTAAACAAATAAAAATGAACCAAGGATTTATTAATAAAAATAAACACATTTGTTTACAATTGACTAATCTCACAGTGAAAATGATACACCTTTGTTTGTCCCAGTATTTGTTTACTTTAAATTGTATTCCTTTAGTTAAACTCTTCTGGCGAAATCATACGGTTCTTTTCAAAGCATTCTTCAGTATCTGCCATTTATTTGGACTTTTTCAATAATGGGAGTACATACAAATTTTAAAGAACATGAGTTGGTCATTCAACATTTAATGATGGGAAATCTCTGAACCAAATAGCCGAAATAATTAAAAAAGCCGTTCAACTATCCAGCATATAGTGGAGAGATTCAAAAAGGAAAACCGCATTGCCAGGAAAAGAACTAAAAGAAAAAAAAATTTAAGTGATAGAGATAAGTCGTGGACCCTTAGAGAAACAAAAAAAAATCCATGCCTGAGTGCACCAAAAATAGCCACAGAACTTTCAAAACGCTTAGGTAGGTCAGTAAGTCCAGAAACATCCGGCGTGTGTTAGGAAAAATTCAATTTCATCGGAGAGTAGCGCGAAAGAAACCTTTCATTAATCAAAAACTACAATTTGTAAATGAATGTTTATTGAAGCACCCCGAGTTTTGGACGACTGTGATATTTGCAGATGAAATAAATTTAATATTTTTGGTTCAGATGGAGGTTCGTATGTGTGGAGGAAACCAGGAGAAGAACTAGCCGAAACAAATTTACGCGAAACAATTTGCTGAAACATGGGGGTGGCTCTTTCCCTGTGTTACGGGTGTGGGGGTGTATGGCGGCTTCTGGTGTAGGAAACCTTCACTTTATTGATGGCATAATGAACAAACATGTTTGTGTAGACATTATGAAAACACCTGAAAGAAAGTGCGGAAAAGCTAGGGCTAAAAGACAAATTTTGTTTTTATCAGGACAATGACTCCAAACACTCTGCCATGTTAGTAAAGGAATGGCTCCTTTACAACTGCCCCTAAGTTATAAAAACTCCTGCACAGTCGCCAGATCTTAATGGTATAGAACACCTGTGGGCAAAATTGGAGGTGGAAATAAGGAAACATGAAATTTCCAGCAAAGACTACTTGAAGAAATATCTCCTCGAAGAACAAACTGAGCCCGGAATTCACCAAAAAACTGGTCGACTCTATTCCAAACAGGCTAAAAGAAGTGAAGAAAATAAAGGATTGCCTACGAAGTATAGAAATTAGTTAGTTGGTCTTGCAAATTTAATTTAATGATTCAAGAAGTGAGCTGTATCATTTTCACTGTGAGCTTAAAATATTCAATTTTTTAATGAGATGTTTGTATGGCAATGGCCAGAGGAGTTCTTTAAAGAAAAATAATTCTTTATTGCTCTACGTTTCGGGTACCATTGGTGCCCTTCTTCAGGAGCTCTGTAGAAGTTATTGGAGAAATTACATTATTGTACAGTATTGTAGTTTCGTAAGTTCTTTCTTTAGAGTTTTGTAAATCTTTTTCTTTAAAAAAACCCTCTGGCCATTGTCGTACAAACATCTCATTTTAAGACCTGACGATTTGAATACCATATTCAGTTTTTTCTTTGATAATCTTTGTAAATAGTCAGTGTTAAATATTTTAAAGTTATTAAGATTCGATATTATTAAATTAAAAAAAAATTAATGTGTTTAAGAGTTTCTGAATTTATTTATTTATTTTAACCATTTAAGTCTGGTTTTTATTTATCTACCGAAGTGTATCAATTTCACTGTGAGCCACAGTACATCCTCAGAAATATGCATGCTACGACCGACAAAATACCAGATTTTATCCAGCATTATCCATCCTCATATTCCACATCCGGACCTATCCACATATTCAACTTTAATTATTAGTTGAAAACCACATGTTTTAATGGAACAAAATGACTAATTACAATTTAATTTAAATTTCAATTGTACCTTTTCACTCCATTATTGCAACTAATGGAGATCATATTGAACGGAATTCGTAAAAATAAACTTGATAAATGAAGTTCTGTAAAAAAAAAAATTTTATAATTTCTCACTATTTATTTCAATGGCTACAGTTCACCACTTCGGATATATGTTATTAAACTTTTTTACTTCACTTCTGTAATTTGCAATACAGAAGTTCCTGTGAGTCATGGATGCAAAACTAGATTAGAGAATATCTAATTTAATGAATTTTGGACTTAATGCTCCTTTCCTTGAAATGAGAACACGATTAAAATATATATAATCAGACTAGTTAAATTTGTTGGAGACCATTTGCAGTAAAATGGGAATTTCTGTTTGCTGCATTGTTACTAATAATTTGGCATTTAAAGTAAAAAAGCAAGCTTTTAAAATTTTTGAAAAGTAGTTTTAAGAAAGTTAATATAAAAGTAATAGGTTTTGAATAATTAAAATATAAAGACAAAGGCATATCCAGTTTCTTGTTTCAAAAAGCAAAACACTAGATTATGTTTCTAAAAGGCGATTGGCCTTACGTTTTGTATAGTGCAGAATAATATATGCAGAAAGAGTATTTCGGAAAATGAATCCAGCTCTGTAAAGTTTTATTTTTAATTTTGTGTCAACTCAATAAATGGTCACGTATCAGTTTCTTATTAAAAATCTAAATCGTTAAATGAAAATGTTAATAATAAATGTTTTGTACAATAAGTCATAATTACATTTAGATTATGTATAAAATTTCTTGGATGATAACACTATTTTGAAAAAACTATATTTGGCAACTTCTCAGAGTTGAACTCATTTTTTTCATGTATATTATTTTGCTTGTAACCAAATTTCTTTCTTCATTTACTATGTTTCAGGTAACATAATGACTCTTTCTTATAATTTTGGTCTTACTGCTGGTTCTCTTATTGCGTACGTATTTGAGGCAATGTTAGGGGAACCCGTAGTAGAACCCTGTGGTAATGCAGTAACCAACGTTCTTCTAAATAGTACTTTGTCGGGTATCACCATGGCTCCACCTGCAATTGCTGTGACCTTCCTTGGAACCACTGGTATTTATACAAGTCTAGCACCAACACCTCCTTCAATATCAAGTCCAGTTGCAAACATCTTTAATATTACTACTTCCGTAGCTCCATCAGTTATTGCGACAACTTTTTTTGTGAATAATACATATTGAAATTCCATTATGTTTCGTCAGATTCAGAATGTTTATTCCTGAGTTAATAAGTCGATTTAAGATTGAAATATAAATGCCAACCCACAATTCTTAGCAAGAAGGTTCCACAATATAGAAATGTATAAAATTATTCAATTACTTTTTAAGTGGAAAATAGAGAGCTATTTTAACATATTCATGTCCCATTGTGAGACTGATCATCCATAACTAATATTTCTCTTCCATCAATTAATTAAACTTTTTTTTATTTAAAAAAAATCTTTATATAGCTAATACAAGCGCAGCGGAAATAAGATCTCATAAAAAACCGGATATTTTTTACTTGACAAAAATGTAACAAAATAATTAATAAGGGAAAGTAAAAAATAAATCTACCGTTAATTTTGAGAGACATGGCTGCCTCAATATTTATTTTTTTGCAAAGTAAATAAGTACCTACGAAATCTATTCGCGATATTTTTTTTTTACTTTCGTTGAAACTATATAACTTGTACACAATGTAAATGTTGCATGTAAAGATTAATGTGTACAAATAATATCTACTAGTAAATGTCATTAGAAACTATCTATATTATGTATGATTCATATGTTTGATTCATTATGATCATAATCATAATGGTCAATGATTCATATGTATGATTAGGTACACCTCCTAAATCCAGGGATTAGAATATTATCTTTCCCAATTTATATTTAATTCCAAATTATGTGATGAGTAGATCAGTATTCATTTTTTGAACTTAAGGGTGATGTTATAATAACTCATGTAATTGGTACATGAAAACCAAAGTAAATATAATTAAATTTATAATATCACTCCCTTTTTCTAATATACATTTTTTTCCAGTTTTAGTGTTATCAAAATTTGAAGAAAAATAATTACTTGATGGTGTAGTGCGGTATTGGGTTCGAATTTTGTTTGGCCCTGGTTTTATAAAATATTATTTATTGTATATATGTAAAATATTTTTGCTTTGCACCTTTCTCCTTGGCACCTCGGTACCTTGTTGAATTTAAAAAACTTATTAAGGCTTCTTTGAGACACTATTTGAATGGAAAGTTTATTATTCTCAAAACTCTTTAAATCAAAAACTTTCCTACTTATGATTATAAGGAATCTTAAATGTTCAAAGAATTCAAATTAGTAATTCATAGAGGCAGAGCCTGTCAAGCCTTTCACATCCCTGTACAAAAATTTGTTTGGTCCCTTCTTACTTCCTTGTATTAAACAGGGGAAAAGTTGTAATATTTAGGCATAATAATTATATTTTTGAAATTAAAAAGTACATTTCACTGGATTAGTTACCTCTCCAGACCTCAGAGGACCTTGGGGGGACCAACATGTACACTAGCAACTTGGGAGGATGTCATTGTACATCTTGATAGACTGGTATGCTAGCTAATACGTCAAATTCGCTAGTAGCAGATCTACTTCCTTCCACCGGTAAGTATATAAGTAATTGTAATTTTTTTCTGTTATTGCAATTAAAGATTTTCATCGTTTATCTGACTTTCCTACATCACAATTTTACAATTCGTAAAAATTATTTCTTATGATATTGTGTCAAGAGATAAATTCCATTCGGTGACTATTTGGAAGTGATAGAGTAAGAAGGGTTTGAATTATATCAGAAAATTATTATTTCTCCACTAAATTCAGATAAAATGTATTTCAAGAAAATTTACAAAAAAATAGAAGTTTCCACTTAAAAAAATAAAAAATCTAATGTGGAACACTCACGACTTTCTCTTACAGTTGTTCTGATTGACAAATTTTCTTAATTTTCTTAAGCGTAAACTGACTAAATGTTTATTTTTAACTCCCATCGGATATGTATTTATTTTACAATTTATTAATACATTTATTAATAGAAGCATAACATCTTAGCTCTCTCCCAAAACTGCTTAAAATCAAATATTACTAAATAAATAATAAAATAGTTTTTTTTTAGTTCTATTAGGGGTTGGAACACTGAGACCTGAAAGATCTTTTGTGCTCCGCGGAGCCTACTCAGCAGCTTCGAGCTGTAGAAGCTCCTAGGAAAGAAAATCTAAGGGTAGCATTCCTGGATTAGAACCGTGGAATCCAGCACGCTACCACTAAGCCTAATCTCTTTGATCTCCTTCTTCAGAAACTGTTAAACTGGGATAGAGAAGATATTAGTATATTTTATTTAACTCGTCTATCTTCTCTTTGACAGTTCCTAAAGAAGTACACCAAAGATGTCCGAAACGACGAGAAAAAATACAATTATTCAAAGTTGAAAAGTTTCCTTTTTGGCTCCTGCCAATCATCATTTTGCTTATTTCAATAATAAAGTAGTTTTTTTTTAATTTTTTTTGAAGATGCATTGTTGACTATAGGTATGTATACCAAATTTGGAGCCGTTTTCGAAAATATTAAAAAAACTTAAAATCCATTTTGTAAAGCCGTCTTCAGGGTAATCAATTTTCTTCAAACATGGTATTTTACACTTCTCAATATCTTGTTAGACACAGTATTTTGAAATAGCACTTTGGAGGATAGCCTGAGTTCACCGATCCCCCGGTACTCCAAAGACAATTTCCTAGAAAACTATTTCAGTTAAAAATTACAGACTATCAATGTTGAGACTATTTTATCGGTAATCCAAATGTTATAGCTGATTCGTGAAAATTTGAAAAAACATAAAGCGGCGCTTCAAATTGTAGAATTTTGTCCGAAGTCTTCCTGTCGAACTCATGGTGTATATTATCAAACATTGATTTACAAAAAACATTTTTTTCGTACCCAGAAATTTTAAACTTGTGAAAACACAATTTCAAAAATTTGACCAGATCGCAGTACTGTCTTTTATGCCATTCTCATTGTTGAAGTGACAATTTGAAATTAACAGTTCAGTTTACAGGTATCCTAATATGTTGCAACTCCCATAGAACCCTTCAAAATTCAAATTTCCTGTAAAAATTATTGTGTATAAATTTAATAGCTCTATATATGTATAGATATAGCATGTACGCCAAAGTAAAAGCCGATAGTCCATTTTCCAGAAAGTTTACCATTCAGTAAAATCACATTTCCTGTTAATAGATAGTCTTCAAAAGTCGAAATTTTACCAACCTTTTTTTTCCTGTATTATGAGATGGTTAATACCGTTAAAGCCTCAAATCGATAACTTGGAGGGAAGCTTATGGCTCCGCTCACTCAGAAACCCCAAAATTAGTTTTCTCGGAAAATTTTTTTAAAAAGTGATACATGAGTGCAATAATACAATAAAAACAATCATTGGTACCGAGCAAGAAAATCGCGAATAACGCAACAAAAAAATGTACTAAACCAGCACTTTGCATTTTTGGAAGAATTAGAAATAGAGACCCCTACTGTCTACTCGAAGTTCAGTAATTTCGGAATCCCGTAATACTAGAATCTTAGCACTCTATGTTATATTATACATGTACTTAAAAAATAAAACAAATATTTTTGAAAATTTTTGTTGATAATAATTTTTCTTTGAGCATTCTGTTTTATTTTACTACTTCTTGAATTAGCTACTTTCTGATATTCTTTACAGTTGGATCCTTCAAGTCTTGGCACATCCGCTTCGAACAGCCCTATAAAAGATGTGAACTACAACAAATAACACATACTTTAGGAATGTCTCCTACCGTGTTTATATTCCCATATCATTTCTTTCTATCCTAGAAAATTTCTCTTTACTTTGGAGTTTTCTTAAACTAACACTATTGCATTTTGACCCTTTTCTCTTACAGAATGGCACAGAGAACTCGAAAATTCTTCATTTATTTGTTTGAATTGATTATCTGCACAATTTATTGTTAAATTTATTTTCATCTTTATTTTTAATACTATTATCTAATTATACTATTTAGTTTATTTTTTTTCCCTCGACCTCGAATCCAGCCGTGGTACCCTTAGATTTTCTCTTCCTAGCAGCCCTTACAGCTCACTGCCCGGTTATGGACAGTACGTCTGTAACGTGGGAACACTGTCTGGAGGCTAGTGCACTGAGAAGGCTTCGGGCGCAAATGACCATAGAATAAAAAAATATTTTTTTTTAATGATTTATTTTACTTCTTAAAGTGCTCGATGTACCTCTTATGCCCGGACTTGTCAATGTACCAGATGACAAGTACTATTGACATTACACCAAAAAATCTGTAATTCTGAAAACTTCCGTTAACGATTTTTTTTTATTAGATGTATGGATTCCAATTGCCACTTAATCCTTGTTTTTGCTATCAAAGTTCACTTCTAATTATAGCATAGAACTTGTATCAATAATGCTTCATTTAAACCGTTTCGGCCTCGCATAAATCAAATCTGACCGCTCGCACCAAAGGCAAGATCCTATGGCCCATTCTATTTGATAGTGTAAATATTGCTTGCTTGTTCTACTATAAATTGAATAATACGTGCATTTTGTATAAAGCTATATTAAGTTCATCTTGTCATATTGCCCAACCAATAGATGAGAAATAAAATGTTTTTTCGATATTTATGAAAGATAAATTTACAAATCGCGAATTTGCCGAATTGAATAACATCTAAAGTTCAAATTGAAAATAATTTTATTCAAAATATTGCAGCCTATATAAACCATAGCTCAAAACTGCAATATTTCAACAAAAATAAATTAAATGATTTTTTTTAAGACAAATTGTATTTTTGTATAAAAAAAAAAAAAAGAAAGAAATAATCAGCAGTATTACAAATACTTTTTGTTTTAAGTGTTATTTGTAAAGTATCCAAAAATAGAACATTCTCAGAAAATAAACAGTACATATTTCTGAGAATCAACTATGTCTGGATGGATAATCAACTATGATAGCACTTTAAAGAAAAGCATAACCCCATCCCTCCCCCAATAGCCCCCTCAAATGACTTTACCAGGAGAAATGTTTCAAATAAAAGTTGTAGCTCTTTATATGAGTAGTTCATATTGCTAGTTTAAAGAAAAACGTTGGAGCCATTTTCGATAAAATACCAGAAAACTGAAAAATACATTTAAGGAAATATCGTACTTCCGGTCATCCGATTTTTTCAAACTCGGAATTTCAAAAACACATTTAATTCTAATTAACATATTTATATGACCGAATTGTATTGTAAACTGAAAGAGCACTTTAGGGGAACCTAACCTCTCCCCTCCCCCAAAAGTGCCCTTAACTGAATTTTCCCAGAAAATTTTTAATTAAAGTTGCAGATTTTCGTATGTATATTTGATATTCCAAGTTTGAAGACAATTGTCGGAGCCGTTTTTGAGAAAATCGCCAGAAAGTGAAAAAAACCATTCAGTAAATTGGTACTTCCGGTTGAGGAATTTTGTCAGATCCCATGGTGATACCTAAACGGAATATCAACTTTCTACGATTTTTTGTTTTTGAGTTATGCTGTTCACATACACACCAACAGACCATTTTCCAAAAACCACTTTTTTGGACTCAGTGGACCTCAAAGCGCATATTTCCTGTGCAATTTCGATATCTTACTAATATAATACGAAATTTTGTAATTAACTTACTTAAACTTGAACCCATATAGCTCTATGGCAACTACAATGGAAATTAAATCAGGAAATATTGCTAACTCAGATAGTTTATGAGCTTATCTCAAATGAATCTGGATTGGCAATCTCCTAATTTAATTTTCATTTCCATTTTACTATGAATTTTAATATGGTTCAAGTATAAGTAAAGTTAATTAATATTTTTCACATAAATGTTATTTCTATAAATGTTGACCAAATAGAATATAAACAATTGAGATGTTTTTCACTTAGTATTGTTTTTTTTATTGCGGGCCAACCGCACTCTCTCAGATGCTGCGGTGAACATCTCGCCTACAGCACCCCCACCATATTAAGGCTCCTTAGGAATTTCAATATTCTACAGCTAGGGCTGTAGAGAGGGTATGTTCTCTTTATCTTCCAGGTAACTCCCCAGGCTCCTAAATCTTCTCTGCAGGCCGTTAGATAATTATCAGGGCATGCCGGTTGTTTGGGAAGGACTTAGATAACTGAAAGCATCCTGATAATTTCAATCCAAGAAGATATTACTTTAATGGCAATGACCATAATATAATAATCATAAAGAAATCGGGTTCTGCTCCTTTAAATTACAGTCTTTTAGAAACCTTCACAGGTGTAAAAAAAAAAATTAATGCATTATTTAGCTGTAGTCATCCTAGTCTTAGACGCACAATCATATGAGATACATCAGTTTTTGAAGCAGTTGGCCAAAGAATACCATTGAAAAATATTCATTATATTTTTGGCTTGCCCATTATATATATTTGACACTACTGAAGTAAATACTTCATCATCGTTGATCATGAATTTCAGTGATAACAGATACTCTTTTTATATCGGCTCTTATTCCATCAAAATCTATACGCCCTAGAACTTTTATTTTGGAAAAGAGGCATTCTCTAAATTCTTGATTAGATAGGTAGTCTATGATAAACTCTATGCCAAAGGAGGAAGGGATTAGGAATAGTGTTGCCCTTAGATTTTCTCTTCCTAGGAGCCTCTACGACTAGTGGCCCGGTAATGGGCAGTGTTGTCTGTGTCTTGAGAACACTCTCGGGGGCCCGGCAGTGCTCTGAGAAGGCTCCAGGGGCCACAATAGATCTTTCATGTAATATATATTAGCCCCTAAAAGAATCTATAGTCTATGCCAGTGCTATTGTTTCACAAGAGATTTTGAGATTTTATCCGTTTAACCGTTTTCTGGCCTAGATATTAAAAAACTTGAATTATTATTGGATTGTTCCAAACAAATGGCCTAGTAAGGACATACAGAGAATTAACAACACATAATATAAGGCATTTTAAATAGTAAAGCCAATGAATGTACATAACGTTCGAATGGTATTAAAAAGTAAAAGAACAGTCCTTAAAAAAACAAAAAAATAAAAATTTACCTATGTATTTTACAAAACCAGGAATAAATCACTACACAAAAAATTCTACATATGATAACAATTAAATTTTGAGTTTTAATGAAAAAATTAAACTGGAAATACAATTATTAAAAAAAAAAAAAAAAAAATTGGCCCATATTGTATTATATGAAATTAGAATTTAAAATCTATTAGTTCAATAGAATGTGACTATAAATAAACGTATTTATATCGTCGTGAAAATATTGCTGAATTGTTAAATTTTATTTCTTTTGTTTGAAGAAATTGGTTACTCCATAGAATATATTTTAATCGGGCATAATTCCTTTTTAAGAGAATATTAAAATTCCTAAATTAATGGAATTGATCAAAATTACAAAAATTCAATAACTCTCGAAAGGTTTATCTCTTTTCTTACTTACATATCTTTAAAGACTTCGTCTATTTAAATAAAAAATTGCAAAGTTAAGATATTTTTTTTAAATTTTTATTGAGTGTACATGTTATCAATGATAAAGAATGATGGCTGTTCTCAGTGAAGTATTTGTTGTCATTGTGGGACATACTTTTTTATATATTTTTTTTTAAACATACTCTAAGGACTTGTTTCAATGGTGCTATTTTATGGAATATAGTTTCATGTTAATTTCTATGTCATTCCAAAATATGAAATAAATAAATAAATAAAGAATAAAGAAATTGTTGAGGTCAATAAAATGTAAATTAAGGATTAAATAAAATAAGTTATTATTTTTTAAATAATTTGTTTATTTTTAACGTAATGTAATTTAGTACAAAAACTCGTAGTAGAATCAGCTCCACAGTAACAGATTTGAAGAACATCACGACACAGCACCTTAAGTTGTCATACCTCCTATAAATTTAAAAATTATTAATTCTCTGAAGAAATTTTAAAACAATAGCAATACAATATTTATATACGTATATATATATATAATTATATACATACATACATACATAAATTTATTTTTATCAAAAATAAACTATTGTAAAGTATGTGAAACCCGTCCTTAAACGATACATACAATTAGAATTTTTTTTAAAATTATTATTATATAATTAATGTGTAACATTATTATATCAAAATTATTCTTCCTAAATAATTTTTATAATTACTTTCAAGCAAAGATGAATATTAAAGAAATTTGTTTGTTGTTGGGAGTGGATTTACTCATTTTATTTTTAATCCAAGAAAGATATTTAATTTGCATGTTCAACAAAAATGTTTTTTGGGGAAACTAAATAAAAGTAAATGAGTATTAATTATAATTCAAAAACAAGTAGAAGTATAATAAAACTGATCACCAAATCACAACTACGGTATACAACAGAAGCATCTAAATCTGCTTCTTAAAAAAACCAACGGTTTCATTATAGATTACACACAGCGTTTCCCAAACTGTGGTTCGCTGGAACAATGTACCTCAGAAAATATTAATGAAAAAACAAAAAAAAATCACCTTTTCGACCTAAATGTACGAAAAAGACTTTATCTTAGCACTTAGCATTTAGCAAGTGGGTTCCCGCTATATACAACCGATGCCTCGAAGTATCTATGGCTCTCTGGTGATCCGCATACTGGGTATGCGAACGTACTAGCTGGTCTCCACTGAGCATATACGAACACAGATATGGAATGGATGATGCTAGTCAGTCTTAACCACATGCACGCATGATTAAGAAATATATGGAAACGTACACAAATGTATATAAATTAAAATCCAATTAATGATATCATTATTTTAAAGAATTTTTTAATACAATTTAATTTTTTTATTATTATTAAATGTAAATAATATTTTGTTTTATTGTTTTAGTAATAGAATGGGCCGTGAACAATAGTGCAAAAAGATGTGAACAATTCTGAAAAGAGAATGAACAATTCTGTCCGCGGTCAGAAAAAGTTTGGGAAACGCTAGGTTTCCTAAGCCTAATTACGCTGATGAATTTTTTTATACATATTTTATTAAAATTCTGAGAAAATGTCAATTGTTCAGAGAGCTACAAAAATATATATTAAAGGAATATAAACAATTATCGCAAAAAACAATTATTTTTGCATAACTTATTGACTTCAAAGTTTAGTTTAAATCATTAAAGTTAATTTTATCGCGCATTAATAGCCATTTCCTTGCATCGCTTCGTCAAGAAGTACAATTTGGGAACATTTCAGAATTTAAGTTCATTTAATTTCTTCACAACATTTTCATGATGCAAATGTTTACCATCGCAGTCTATATCATATGTCATTTATCTGAAACTATCGCAGAAACTAGGAATGGATTTAAGTGTGCTTTACCACACGCTTCTAGTTGATTACGCTGATTGCTGACTGAGAACTTACAGTTCCTTTAAATCATTTTCTAGTTTGTTTGTTTGTTTCTTTTTTTAAACATACGATACTATGATGATGACACCGTTGGTTTTTATGAAGAAAATCAGCCTTTACTTTTATGTTTTCAATACTGTAAAAACTAGAAATATAATAAGCTACAAATGAACCAGGCGGGAGGGGGAGATTCTAGAGAAAAAGACTTTCCAGAATGTTTTTCAAAGAAACAATTATTAAGTAGCACTTTAATTCGAAAACCTCGGAAGTTTGTAATTCGTCTCTCCCATAGCAAAACTGGTAGGTATCCTACTTAGGAAAAAAAGATTTTAATAAAGAGAGGCTGTGAACGTGACTGTATGGATTATTTGTTAATGTGATATTGTTTAATCAAAGTATTAATTATTATTAATTTCAAAGTGTGAAAGAGAATTTTTTATTTCCAACTAATTAATTAAATATATAATAATTTAGCCACATTTCAGAATTATTTATTGTGAAGGCACAAACATATTATCCAGCATTCATGTTTAATTTAAAATTAAACTGATGTTCTGATATAAAGAGAACAATTGTTGCTGGGTATAGTTCCATTAAAGTTTTTTTGTAAATAACAATTTTTAAGAAGGTTATGTAGTTGGAAATAGAATTATATGTCGAATAATATAATTATGTACAATAAATAAATTTAAAACAGTGTTATTATTCCTAAGTGAAATAATAATTCTATCCCAATGGCTCAGAACTTTTACTGATCAATTACTTTCTGATAAATTATTTTACAGGATCTAGAGATACAAACTAAAGTCTCGCTTCTTGGAAATGAAAAAGAAGTTATTAAAGTTATTGATATTCTTTTAATTAATAAATTTATTTTGCAACTGCATATAATACACAATAAGTAAAAGTGATGAAAGTAATTCATGTACCTATAGATATAATTAATATATACACATATGCACAAGAGACTTGAGTGATACAACGGCGACCAAGCAGTGACGAGAGCCGTTAGTTCGCCATTGTAGCAAGCTTACACAGCAGCTACCCTAGAAGGACGGGCGTTGTACGTACGTTAAGATGGTCGCATGGCCACCACCGCTTCAGTTTACGACAAGGATTTTTGGGAAGTGTTCTAGTGGACATATTCTGGATCAGAGGGTTATGGTGATTCTTTAATTTGGAATGGAATTTTGTGTAGCGAAATGGGATAAATTCCTCTGAGTCACTTCTGAGATAAATGGAATGTTTAGGTCGGAGTGCATTGTGTAGTTAGAGACGTAGAAAGCAGCATTAACTGCAGTTCTTAGGATTTTAGATTGTAGGGATTGAAGTCTTTTAAGGTTGGATTGTTTAGCAGTACCATAGAGAACTATTCCGTATGTCCAAATTGATGTTAGAAGTGCAGTGTATAGTTTTTTCTTGTTCGTTAGAATCAGTTTTGAACGTTTGTCAGGTAGTCTTTTTAACTTGTTTTGTATACTAGGTTGCAGTCAATTCGTTTGAGTCTGGTAAGGAAGTTCCGTGTTGTCGTTTACCTAGATTTAGTCCGAGTTATCGTACTTGGTTCGTTATAGGAAAGATGGTACTAGTGAAGTAAAGAGGGGGAAGAGATTTTCTGTTTAGAGTGAATACTAAGTGTTTGGATTTAAATTCATTTATTTTGATCCTCCACTGGCGGAGCCAAGGATTAAGAATATGAAGATGCGATTTTAGAGCACAGGTTGCCAAGACGGGATCCATATGAAGGGATAAAATTGCAGCGTCATCGGAAAATGTAAAGCTGTATTTGGATGAGTGGGTAGGTCGGATGTATAGATTGATATATTAGGGGTGTGAGAATGCTTCCTTGAGAAACTCCTGCGAGAACCGGATAAATAAGAGAAGAAGATGAACCTTAGATGACTTGAAAAAGTTACTGATATGAGATGGAAAAAATTGCCGCATCAACCAGCACAAATAAATAACAACAAATGATTATAATTTAGAATTGTATCCAACTTCCTCTACCTGTTCTATGATAAGAAAAAAAAAGAGGTGTAAGTTAGATATTTTGCAGAGTAAGTTAAAAAACTGAGGAGAAGCAAAAATAAATGAGAAATAAAGATTAAAAACAGTAAAAACTCTGATCAAACCTTTTTATCTGACCCATAGTTCAAGCGAACTTCTACTTTTTACAAGGGCTGTGGGCCTGAGGCAAATTTAATAGGATAATTTTCAGAAAAATCATCAAAGAAAACAGCAACCGGCATTTAAGAAAAAGTGTGAAATTTAAGCCTTGTACAGAGTGTAATAACTCCTTAGTGTGAAGACTTAAGATTAGCTGATTGGCAAAGTTCGGACAACTCGATTAGGAACCACAACCATTCATGGAGATCAAGGGTCTGGAGGCATTGAGCGGCCGCGGACTTCCCGGTCTGCAATGCTGTACCGTGGGGATGAAGACGAAGAATTAAGACCGCATTTAAAATCTTGGATGCCCTGAGTGCAACTCATTACGAAGCCCCAAAGTCAGCTCGGACAAAAAATCTGGTTGAAAATCTCACACGTCTTTGTTTTCTTTTATTTTTATCTTTCATCAGATAAATTTTCTTCAAACAAGGAAAACAACATATTTAATTGTCCATAATATTAAATATAGATGGTGGGATTACACCTGATTTAACTAAATGAACATCAGTCGCCAGCGCAGCCTATATTGGGCCGCGTGACATAGAATGGTCGAATAGCCGAAATCATGGCGTCTAAAAAAAAATTAGTCAAGTCTCGTCAGCCCCTAGCAAAACTAGTAATGTCAGTTTAAATTTAAGCATAATTCACTGGGACTCCAGAAACCCCTTTTATCCACTGACTCTCTTTCGAGGGTTCCAGACTCGTCAACTCTCTTGCTTTTAGCCAATAGTATTCCTCCACCAAATCTCTGAGTTGTTGCGAACCCGCTTTGGGACGCAAAAACCCTTTGTGCCCTGGGAACACTACAGAAAGGTCCATTACATTCAATAGGATATATTTTGTTAATTTTTTCTTTTTTGTCCAAAGCAGGAACATTTCCGGACCTATAAAAGGTGTGTATTTCTCTATTTTGATGATATTACCCTTATGTAGTTGAACAAATTCAAATGGAGGTTGTGTAAGTTATATCAATTGGCTAGAGGACTATTTGTCTATAGTACTACCATCCTCAGCTTATCCCTCCATCTGATGCAACCTAAGATTAAGAATAAGGTTTATTACAGGTTCAGTATTGTATGAACTCGTGGAGTCTATTTCAATTCTGCTGCGTTCCTATTGATGTGGAGAGCAATTATGATTAAATCGTAGCTGATGGAGCTATAGAATTTCCGTTGCTGGTATAGTGTGCGCTCTACCGTCATTTTTCTGATAAAAATTAAAATTAAAACTATTATTTTCAAACATATATTATGACACATTTTAAAAAGTAAAAAAATGAATTAAAACATTAAAACGCAAGTTTTTTTTGAAACGTAAACAAATTTAATCTAAACATTAAGATTTTTTTAAATAATTAAACAAACAAAACAGGAGCTATAAAATTTCACACGTCAGATTGCATTTATGCGATTGTTCGTCAGTATAATGAAAAAAGGGATTACTAGCCCTAACGGAACCCAGGATGTTTGGACCCTTTGCTTGGAAACCTTAATATGGGCCTAAATTCTCATTTACGGTTGCGTTTTTGTTTTTGTGTTGCATAGCATTTCCGCATTCCTGTTCGGCATCTTCAACTATATCTAAAAGATTTTATGCGCGTAGATAAGACAGGGCACATCCTTCATTTGCTATGACAGTCGCATAGAATTCTTTCTCAAGCATTTCATTGACAGGTAAATGGCTGATAAGAATGTATAAATAATTGTATAAATATGTGTTCTAATAAAGAATATTATAATTAATAGAGTAGAGGTAGAGCACATATTTATACAGTAGGTATCGTTAGGGTCGGAAGAGCGCACACTATACCAGCACCGAATTTTTGTTCTCTAATTTATTGTCATATCAATAAATGTTTTGCAAAATTTGAATGATAGAATTTACCTTTTAAAAAAAAAAAAGTAAAGTAATGCCTATTTTTTCAGGCGGGCTTAACGTCCAACTACCAAATTAATTTACCTTTTATATTTTTAGAAATAAAGTACATTTTCCCCATTTTCTTTAACACATTTTTTGGAATAGTTTTTAATGCCTGAGGGTTACTTGATTGATATTCCAGTAGAGTGGCCTCTTACGCTCCGGCAGCCAACAATCCACAATGACCTCTCACCCCAAACAGATACACATATTTACCATAACTAATTCATGTAATTGGGATGGGTCTTGGTGTAATGGTTATGAGCATAGAATTGTAACTGGGAGGTCCCCAGTTCGAGTCCTGCGATAGCTGCTAAATTTTATATTCGTTTAAAAATTGTTAATGTAATTGTTTAATAATTTAGGTGCTTCCGCCCCAGTCAACGATACCTAATTTGATCAGAGACATTTTCCGTGGTAGCCTGCTTCATTTTGTGGTCATCGACCGGTTTCGGGCGTTCGATGAGACTAAGTTTGCTCTGTGCGAGTCTGTGTTGTCACACTGTCTAAAAAACGCATCCTGAAGATGGGCGAACGCCCGAAACCGGTCGATGACCACAAAATGAAGAAGGCTACCACGGGAAATGTCTCTGATGCTTTCCAGCTCTGCGGAACCAACCACCACAACACTTAATTTGATAGTTGGACGTTATAAGCCCTCCTGAAAAAATTGGCATTACTTTACGTTACTTTTTTTTACTAATTCATGTAACATGTATAAAAAATAAGGAAACTAGGACTAGAAAAGATAGGTCTTTACTGGGATATCTTCATTTTTGAGGAACACTTTTACTACCGTTTAGAGTAATAGAATCACATTCTGTGAAAGCATGTAAAATATCAATACGAATTTCAACATAGGTTTAGAAGTGTGACTGTATCTTAATGTGTGAATATATATGTGATAATAAAATAAATTGATAGTAGATATCAAAACATATGTTGCAAACATGGCTATGGTATTTCAGCTAATACAAAAAAATTTACAGTGTACAATACTTTTGATTTATAGTCAAAAGTACTATTATTACCAATAAAATTAAAAATTTTAGGGTTAGGTACTATTAATAAACACAAACGGATCAATGATCAAATAATATAAAATGAAACATGAAAGTGACAACAAAAAATTAATAAGTATATTACAACTTAAATTAACTTTGATAAAAAAAATATTAGATAAGGAATATATACAAAAACTGGATGTACAAATAGGAAGAACTGTTGCAATTGTTGGCCGTTAGAATGTGATCTGATATACCTGACTGTTGGCTTATCGACCAGGAAGTTTCCAGGGTAAAAAAAAGACGCAAAATAATTTGTTTTTTTATTTTAAACCCGACGTTTCGGCAAACATTGTTTGCCATCTTCAGGGGCTCTCTTAAAGTAAAAGAAGTATGGAAAATGATATATAAGCATGGAAAATGTGGTATATTCTACATTAAAGCGAAGGCCATCCTTCTAATGTTCAGTTTTAAATATTTTACAACATATTGTCTGCAAAGGACCAACTGATTAAGTTTCTGCTTCTTCCTACGTCTAGGAACGTCAGTGGCTCTTTCTGTTCATCTTCAACTTATTTATACATCTTCTGTTCAACTGTACAACTCATCATTATAATTGCTCTAAAATCATCCATATCTGATAGCTTATCACAACCTCATCAGTGTTTCTTTTTACTATATTTGATCCAAACTCTCTTCCTTCTAGTCTTCCTCACACAGAAATTGCAACTGACCTCTCTACTAAACTTTCCGCTGTCCCGGTTTCCTGTTCTCTTTTAAAAACTGCCAATATTATCTATAACAAGAAACTTTGGTTGAAGGCTATAGTATATAACTAACTATAGCTGTTTTATGGTCTGACCGCTCTTGCTTCTTCTAGCGTCCAGCATATCCTTCTTTTAAAAATTGTTTTGTTATTAGAGTAATATCAACGCTTGTTACTGGCCCGAATAATTTCAAAAGTTGCATTCGCTTATTATGTGCAATCCAGAGTCAAATTCTCTGAAATTTTACCCCTTTGATTAAATTTAATACTATACCAGTATAAGGACAAAATTACTGTCCCTCAACACTAAAATTTTCTGAATTTTTAAGTATTTTAAACGTTTTCTATTTTAATAATATCATTCTCAAATGGCAGATCCAATATAGAATGTTCAAATAAAGTTTAGTTTTTTAACTAAAATTTCAATGAACACTGCATCTTCATCAGTACATTGTGACAATAGTGTAGCGCCCTAAGAATTATTTCTTATTACTTCAGTACCTACTTGTAAGTAAGAACAACACTGATATTCAAAGGACCATAACTCTACTCTTTTATAATAATAAGAAAATGGTGAATCGTATGAGTTAGTAATTCTGTACATCAATTTGTATCTAAATGTAGTTTGTGTTTTTTTTTTTTAATAAAATTTATATTTCAGTCAAAATGTTTAATTCTTATAATAAAAAATCACTGTGCTAACAGGTTACAGGCCCAGTGAAGTAAGGTTATCAAAGATTTCAGTTGTATTAAAGATACAGTTTTGTGGATTTCTGCAAATCGTAATTCAAAACAAAGTAACTATGTCAGGTGAAAATACTAATACAGAGTTGAAACCATTTAGTCGAAAAATTTTATGGATTGCATGCTCTCAATGGAACTGTTATTACAGGAAAAGGCCCTAGACTGCATAAAATAGAATTTTAAACCAGACAATAGAAGATAGGTAAAATTTGGCAAAAAATGTACGCCAATTATATCTCATTATCTTGACGATGCTTATTTCAAATATGTCAGCTAAAATAAATATGCTAGCGATATCTGGAAGTTGTTGTGTGCGTCTTATGAAAAGAAAGGTCCATGTAAGAAACGTTTGTTATTAAAACAACTAGTCGAAATGACATATGACAATAAGAAAATCTGGTATTTTATCCAGCATTGCGGACCCATCCACATATTTAACAATAAGAAAACATTAGAATCTCATTTTAATTCATTTGACCAATTGATGTGCCAATTAAAAAATGTGGGAACTAAGCTAAAAAAAATCGGATGATTGCTGAATGTTATTTAAGTTTCTGTCTATCAATTTGGTAAAAAACATTTCATGAAAACAACTTTAAGAAGATATAAAAAGAAGCTTATCAGAAATTGATACAAAATTGGAGATCAATGTAAAGCAAAACGAAACAAAGCCTTTTCTAATTTCAATAAAATAAACAATTTAACGCATTTGCAGTTTCTGATATACAAAACTTTTCGAAACCTACAAAAAAAATCTATGTTAAAAATAAAAAATTTGACATAAAATTTACTAGACAGACTGGACAATGTATAGACTGCTACTATTTTAAAAATCAACAATAAAAAGAGGCTAATTCAATAAGATAAGATGTTGAAGCAAGAAAAACCCCAGATGAATTTGCGATTATCGCTAAAAAAGGTACATACACAAAAAATTAAAAATCATTTGGCGTTTAGATTCTGCAGCTTCATACCTTTTTATGCTGATGAATATTTTACTTCTCAAATAACACTTTCAAATCCAGTGAAAATAAATATAGCCAATAGAGATATATTATTTAATTCTAACGTATGAAAATTCTCAGCAAAAATAAAGTATCAGAAAAACTATGTTGCTTTGAAATGTACATTTTATCCCAGAACTAACTTACAATTCATTGTCTGTACAAACGATTACAAAAAAAGAATTTTGTTTAATATTTGAGGATGATGGTCGCAATGTTATAATTAGAAAAATGGTCATTCGATAGTTCTTGGCTTTCTAAAAGATAACCTCTGTTTTCAGAATTTGAATTATAAGAAAACAAAACCCATGATAATGCTTACCTCTGTTGAATAAAACTCTCTCATCAGCGACTTAGGAACTTAACCATCAGGCTTAAATAAATTAATGGAAGCTGGAGTGTTAGAAAATGCTGGGCTTCAAGAAACAATTGTAGAGGTGAGGCAAAGAATGTGCAGAAGGGACAATGATCAAACTACCCCGGAAAAACAACACTATCCCTGCTTCAAGACCACCAAGAGCTTATTATATAGAGCGACATCTTTGGTCCAATAGATCCAACATCTTGGAATGAAAAAAAATACTTCGCATCTTTTCTGGATGACTATACACATTTTGCAGTAATTTATTTGTTAGGAAAAATCTACTAAATATACACAAAATTCCAAAAATACATGTGGAAATGGTATCTGCAAAGTTCAGCCTAAAAAGAAGCCGCCTTAAGTGTAACAATGGTTCAGAGTATATATCACACAGATTCAGAGATTTCTGCCAAAGAAATGAATACAGGTTGTGTACACTTGTCTTATACTCCAGAGCTCAACGGGAAAGCTGAACGCTCAAACAGACTGATTACAGAAAGAGCTCGAGCCATGCTAATTGACAGCGGTATGAAAAAGAATGTGGTCATAGGCAGTCTTGTCGGCAGTTTAATAATACTCAGAAGACTAACAGGTAACAACAAAATTCCAGTTTATGGTAAAAAGGAATATCAATCTAAGAAAATATTAGGATATTTGGCTGTCGAACTTTTGATCTTGTACCGAAAAAAAAGGGGACAAAATTTTATCTAAAAGAAGTAGAATGTTGTATGGATAGGAATACTTGAAATGGATATCGCTTGTGGAAGGAAGAAAAAATGATATCAGCCGGAGAGGTAATTTTCGAAGAATCAATCAAAACGATTTTCGGATGGGACCAAAACGACAGAGGAAAATGAAAAATAGAAAGGGGGATATTTCTTAGAAGTAGAAAACTTTATAAGAATGTAGAAAATAGACCAGCTTGCAAGACTAAACCCTCTGAATGGATGAAATACTATGAAATAAATCTATGTGTGCAAGAAGATATAAAATTCGTAGACCTAACTAAGGAATCATGTACCGAAAGAGAAAGATGGAAACATGCTGTGATACAGGAACTACTATTGAGAAAAAAGAAGTTTAGGACTTTATTAGATCCGCCAGAAGGCTGTCAGGTAATTGATTCCAAATGGATCCCAAGAAGAAAAACTAACAACGTCTGGTAACACCGAAAGTTGACAATAGTCTTTATTATAAATCAAGCCCTCATCAGTACTGAGAAGACGAGTAGGTATGGGCAACACTGATATACAAAGGACATCATTGCTCTTTTAGAATAAGAAAGTGGTGAATCGTACGTGAATAGGTAATCTATATGACAATTTGTACCTGATTATAGTTTGTGTTTCTCTTAATAAAATTCATATTTCAGACATAAATGTTTAATTCTCTCTCTTAACAATTGCAGAATCACTCTCATAACAATTGCAGCCCTGCTTTTCAATTTTCCAGAACTGAAACTATAAGTGGAAACCCTAAAAACCTATTTCTATATGAATAGAGTTCTTAAAATATATAATACACCTTAATTTCACCAAATGAAGTAACGGTTGCACATGATCTAATATGACGAATATGTGTTTCAACTTGTGTTCAGTTCTGGTTGAATATACTTCCATTACTTGTTGATACCTTCATGGAGTGACTGCAAAGCAAAATCCCACAGCGATTTGATTGAATGATGGGTTCCGTGTGTATCAGAATATACTTTGAATACTTTGAATATTCATTTGTAAAGCATACAAGTGTAAGTGTGAGAGTGGGTTGTGTGAGTGTACGTACGTATTTAATAGAGAGTTAGGAGTTTGCCAGGCTATGCTAAAAACCTATACGAGATGCACATCTCTGCAGGGCCTTGCACATCCCTGCACATCTTTGACAATGTCAGTGTTCATCTAGTTACGGGCTGGTAAGGCTGCCAAGATTCATGAAGAAGTGGCTAGTCCGTTATGTTAAACAGCTTTTAAATTGGCACCTGTTTCTGTTAAAACAATTTTAAACTGATTCCTGTTTAAGACTTGTTAATGCTACTCTCTTAGTAAATGTAGTAAGTAGGGAACGTGTCTTTTATTCCTGATTTATTGCGAAGCGCTAATTTCAGAATAAAATATCGATTCAGAATTTTTTTTTGTTTGAATTTCATCGAAGAGCATGAATTCTACCGAAAGCAGCTGAATTCATGAAAAGTACAAAGTGAGGATCTCATCTGACTCAAAATTGACACATCTGGCTCAATAAAAGGTCATATATAAATACAAATCCTATAGATTCATATTCTTGAGGAGATATTTTTTCAATGATTGAAAATAATGAGAATTTTCAAAATTATAACAAAATATTCTTTTATTTAAATTCATATATATATATATATATATATATGGAACTCAGGTTCCATTCCAGTCTTATTAATCATATAATCAGCCACATCATATTAGTATAATACCCTTTAATAAATAGGTTTAAACAGACAAAACAATTCTTTCGAAAATATAATATTATAAATTAAACATTTAAAATTACAATGGAATGACTCACCCAAGGACCAAGAACAGCATCCTTGATAGAATCTATATATTGAGCGGGCACCCAATAGAACCAATACCTAGACGCTTCTGTAGTGCCCATTTGAATTCCCTGTAATAATTAAAATCAATTGGCAACTTATTTATTTTATAAACTTTGTGATATAAACTAACTTAACTTTGAGTTAGCATAAAACATGAAAAGTAAACGTTAGTGGACTTTTTTACTTCTGCGATCATGAAGATCATTAGAAAATTAAGTCCTGTGGAACTACGTTTAGCAACAACTTACATAGGTCTACATAAATTATCTTAGCTTTTCACTATTAAATTTGTTTATGCAATGGAAGATATAAATTTGGAAAAGTATATTTAATAACACGGAAGCAGGAAAGAAGGACGTTTTGAATAAATCCAATATTAGTAAGAAGAAAAATGTGCACATTTGAATCATTTACAGAAAGATCTATCATGAAGATATTCTAAACACTAATAAGAATAGTTAGCGTTTATACATATATTTCAAATATAGTTGCTTAATGGGGTGAGTTTGGTGTAGTGGTTAAGAGCATGGACATATATCTGGGAGGTTCCCACTTCGAGCCCTGCGTTTAACTGTTAAATTTTACATTAGCTTAAAAAATGTTAATAGTAAAGTATGTAGTTTCACCCCCGTCCACGACATCTAATTTGGTATGGGCGTTTAAGCCCGCCTGAAATAAAAGGCATTACTTTACTTTTTTTACTTACTAAATTATTAAAATTAAATAGTCATTGCGTCAATAATCGTAAGTTTTAAATGGATACATAATATAATTGAAGCATTTGTCATAAGGCAATAAATGCATTTATTATTATTCTAATAACATGAAATTAAAGGTGATTAAAAATAAAAGGGAAGAAGAATGAATTCAAACTCCTGGAGACTCTTAGTTGGTCGACTAAGTCGTTAATAATCCCTGTCGGTGGAACTTAGCCACTGAAATTAGGGCGAAGGAATGTTCATGACGAAGGAGTAGCGCCCAACCAATTGAAATTACAGGCAGTTTAGTGCAAAAAAAGTGAACACAATAATTCGTGAAGATCGATGTTTCATACTTTAAGAATTGTATTCAGAATTTCCTGAAGTTTCATGTTCGGTAATGTTCGTCATCGTGACAAAAAAACTAGGGTACAAACTTTTTTTTTTTTACATAAAAAACCTAACCGAGGCACACAAACAGAAACGTGTGGCTGTACATAAATGTTCTTGCAAATATCAAAAATAAAGGTGTGATTTGTTTGGCTATATCTTCTAGGGATGAAACTTGAATTTCTAACACAATCGTTGAGATAATATACAATCGATGAAGCAACATCGTCTACGAAAGTAAAAAACGGCTAGGTTACATCATTATGCTTCTAAAGTTTAGTAACTATGAATTCATTTTTACAAAATGCTCAGATAGCATAATACCAACTGATCTGGAATGTTGCAACAATTTCACAAAAAAAAATTGTTTCCAATGCCTTGCGTCATAGTCGGCATTTCGCCATTCGATGTCTAGCAGCCCAATATATTTTTGCTCTTGGTAAGAGCTGTTATTATTTTGAATATTTAAATGAACAAGGGCCTCGTACTTGAAGAGGCGATCTCCAGTCATGTGCCCGGCCCCGCAGAGAACGCAATCTGGATTATCGACTAACCCAATTCTATATAAATGTACTTATTGGTAATCATGTCCGGTTATTAAACGGAAGCGGGCCACTGCTTCGCTTCGCGGAAGATTTGGCACCACGCTATAAAGAGAATCGCCCAACTTTTCCTCCTGACTGTATCTTACGTAATTCTGCCGTTTTCTTTTTCACACTTGCCCGGAGAAGTCGCTTAGCAGTTTCAAATGAAGTGGACCCCTCCGGCTGGGGCATACGTGCTGTTGACTTGGCTAGTCTGTCCGCTTCCTTGTTCTATGCCTTAAAAAATACTTCAACTAAAAAGATCATATTGAATTATTACTTTCTAACGGTATAAACAAGTTAATAATTTTCTGACCATTATGTGGTATTCCTCATGTCCATCAATTGGCTCACTGATAATGCTTTTAATCGTAGACATGGGTATTTTTTCAGTCCTTTCCTTAGATCCAATCCATAATTGATCAAGCTCCAATTTAAATGTTAGTCTAACTTTTCCACCAGATTTATTTAGCATGCCACAAAGAGGAAAAGGAGGCAATGGTTCCTAATAATAAAATAAATATGGCATTTTAATTAAAACTTAAAAACGTAACAAGGGTCATGGTTTAATTACTAAAACTTCAAATAAAAGAAAATTATTATAAATTAAATACAAATTTAGTTCATTTATGGAATAGGCCAATTCATTAATATTTTTAATTTCAACATTTGATATTTCGACAGCTAAAGCTGTCATTTTCAAAGAATACAAACACTGCAAAATGTCAATACATTTATAAATAGTAATTGAAAAAGAAACTGTTAGTGATTAATATTTTTTTATTAAATTTCCACTTCAAATAACAATCTAATTTGAAAGAGATGGATGGATGAAATTCATAGTATTTTTTCAAATTGAATACGCATCTTTATAATAATATTATCGATTAAATGTATGTCCATTCCAATATATTAAATTCAAAGCATCAAAAATATTAAAATCCAACAAGTAGATTCGTCAAATGTTTAAATAAAAACAAACTGAAGGCTAATAAATTGGTTCAATTACAGCATCCATATGAAGCATCAAAATTTAATTGTAGCTTCATTTCTTGAAGTTCCTTTATTACACAGGTGCTCTATATTAATCATTTACTCATTATTGTAGAAATCATTATTTTGTTTCAATATCACAATACTGTTTGTTTATTATTATTACAATACTTCTAACAAAATTTTCTTAAAGCTTGGAATCTTTCTAAATTAGCCTTTAACTACAGAGAAAAGTTACTTTAGAGCTTAATATTGCAGCTCCCTAGATCTTTCTAAAAAAAAAAAAAAAAATCTGGTATGAAACACTCACACAACTTTCTCTAACTCCAATTCTCAAAATTATAATTGACAAATTTTATAGTTTTTGTACCAAATTTAATGAAATTCGTCGAAAACTGAAAAAAATGTTCAGTAAAAGTAGTGCACTTCCGGTTTACTAATTTCCTTGAAACTCGGAATTTGTGGCCACCCATTTATTTCTAATTAACTTTCTTTGGATGATAGAATTGTATAATCAACTATGATAGCACTTTAGAGAAAAACATAATCCCACCCCGCCCCTAAAAGTGCCCTTAAATGAATTTTCCCAAAGAAATGTTTTAAATAAAAGTTGTAGATCTTTGTATGTTTAGTTTATATACAAAGCTTCAAGAAAATCGACGGAGCCATTTTTGAGAAAATCGCGAAAAAGTGAAAAAAATCATTTAGTAAAGTGGTAATGTAAACGCACTTCCGGTCATCCGAATTTTTTTCAAACTCGGAATTTCAACAACATATTCAATTCTAATGAACATTATTTAGATGGCAGAATGGTATAATAAACTGAAATTGCACTTTACATGAAATCCTAACCCCATCCCTCCCCGATAACTGCCCTTAAATGAATTTTCCCAGAGAAATGTTTCAAATAAAAGTGGTGGCGCTTTGTATGTGTAGTTGACATATCAAGTTCAAAGAAAATCGTCGGAGCCATTTTTGAGAAAATCGCAAAAAAAAAAAAAGCTAGTAAAGTGGTACTTCCAGTTGAGGAATTTTGACAGATAACGTATTGTCAGATCCCATGGTGATACCTAAACGGTATATCAAGTATCAACTTTCTACTGTTTTCGTTTTTAAGCTATGCTGTTATTGCTGTTATATATATATATTGTGTGTGTGTGTGTGTGTGGATTTGCTAAAAACCACTTTTTTGGATTCAGGGGAGCTCAAAACGGATATTTCCGGTGAAAACTCGATATCGAAAATTTGACTCGATTACAATACTTCCTCTTACTAGGAGTAAGAGAAAGTAAAAAAAAAAAAATAGTAGAAACATAATTCAGAAAAAAGTGGATTGTTTAAGCAAAGTAAGCATGTTAAGTAGAATGTGAAGTTTAAAGAGAATCATTAAAGCCGTTACCGAGAAAACTGCATTAAAAACATTTATTGCATTCGCTGATGTTTTTTTTTTTCTAGACCAAAACTGTCTAGAAGTAGCATCATGTTCCTGCGATTTTTCATTTGTTCTCACACATAAAACATATACATATATACTTGTTGAAAAACTTGTTTTTCTTATTTAGGACTTCAAAACATGTAATTCCTATGAAAATAAATTTCGAAAATTTGAATTTATCATAATGCTTCCTCTTATGGCAGTGAAGAAACAAATAATGTGTTATGAACATATTCCAAGAAAAAAATTTATGTTACACAACTTAATGCTAAATTATCAACGAAATTGAAAATGGCAATGTGAAACATAATTATTCCATAAAGTGAAGAAAAAACTAACTTTGGTATTTAGGATGCCAGGCATCACGTCCTCTGGAACACCCCTATCAACAATCTTCTTGTGATTCTTTTGCTTACAAAGTGGCTCTTTGCTAGAACTTTGACTCTTTTCTTCGGAAGCTGGCTGAAAATTTGAAAATACGTTGTTTAATTATGATGCGCGAATGTATGTTTGAGTAAATCTAAGTTTAAAGACCATGGAGCTTATTAATTAATCAAGGATTGAATTCTTCTATCGTTAATAAAGTAACATCTTTCTCTAGTAAGCATATAAGGTACTAAACTGTTACATTAATAAGGAACGCTTTTATTCTTAATGTAATCTCTTTGCTAAAAAGAAACAATTTGTACCTGGGTATTGGGAGTTGAAACAGCTAACACGTCATCAAGCTTAGAGCCAACCACCATCACCTTAGCACCACTAGTTATACCTATTTCTCGCAAAAGCTTTTCATCTTTTGCAAGACCTTTGTACATTACTTTCTGCAACGACTGAGGAACACCTATTGAAGAAAAAATAAAACATTAGCATAGTCGCTATCAAATTTCAACAGAGCAAAAAAATAAACATTATAAAATTACTATTCTTTGACAAAAAATACATCATAACTTGATCAAAATGCTTGCAACAGACACAAATTGCATTATTCATGAGACTATATTATGGAAATAATCGGTCCTTACTTTAAAATTAGTAATATTAGGAAGAAATATTCTCATAAAATAACTTTATCAAATTCTATTATTACTTTCCTGAGTAATATCAAATTTTGCATTCGTATCAGATTCAGAAACGAAGTGATACCGTAACACCAGTCTTGACAGGGCAAATGATGTTTTTGAAAAGTAATCTGCAGGTATTTATTAAACTGTATTTGTGTTTTAACTATATTTCCACTTTACAGGAAAGCTTAAAGTTGTAGCTCTCCCATAACCCTCCAAACGTCAATTTTCCTGGCAAAATGTTTAAAAAAAAGTTAATGGCATTTAGAAATTTGGCAAGACACCCTAGGATGAGGCCCCCTAATCTCGCCCGTAACCGACCCAGGCTTCCTTAGGGATTGGATGCCACTACTTGGATTGGACTGCTCTGTAGGGTTCACCGCAAGTAGATAAGAGTGGAGTTTGTGAAGGAGGAGGCTAAGAGGTCTATCCATTAGGAAGTCCATGTATTGCGCATTACTCTTCGATAGAACCCTATAGCAAATATCAAATTCAAAAAAATTACTTATTTTGTAATACTGCTGTTATTACTCGTAAATTATTTTATTATGTACTTTTTTTTTTAAATTAATCTGTTTGTCATTACAAACCTATTTTTGAAATATTTATATTTCGGCATTTTTCCAGAAATTCGTATTTCATATTCTTAAACTTCTGTCGGGAACAAACAATATTACAAATTTCAGTAATTTGGATACACAATATTTTTTTAAACACAAACCAAATGTATCTAATTTACCTAACAATTTTTTTTCATTTTGAAACAAAGTTATAAGCTTCAAATTAGTGAACAATTTTCACTATCAACAAACAACCAAAAGATTGGTAATAAAAAGTTATACCTAAGAGATTCTGTAGATGTAACTTGAGTTTTGCTATTGTTTCGTCAAGGGGAAATTCAACATCATACTTTTTCTTGTTGTGGATGACGACAAATTTAACACATTCCTTTAGGCCATCACAAGCCGGACTACTAGGAGATTCCTGCTGGTGTGACATAGATTCGCGTTCCTCCTTTTCTTCAAGAGGGGCAAACTTCTTTTCTGGTTGCTCCCCATTTTCATCGGATTTTAATGGCTCACCTAAATAAATATTAAACTACTAGTTAAATGGCCAGTTCCAAAACAATATGTCATTCCCTAACCTAAAATCCCAGTGAATAAACAACTACTATTGCACGGCCTAGTTCTCGAAATTAGTTCACATTCATTAAATCAAATCTGGTAAGATTTGTTTAGAAAATAAAATAATAGAAAAATAAGTATATGAACGTTTCCATTTTTAAATGCTTTTCAACAGTGTTTCAATAATGATTCGTACCTGCATTTTCCATTTCGCAAAACTAATGGCTGTTATTAGACATAACTTCGAAGTTCGGAATTTTATTCCGAATACTATTTCACTTATCTACTTTCGTAACTTTCCTACTTATACAATGATGTATAACCTTCCTATATGTATTAGTCTACTAACATTTAATTCATCATCCAATGCTAACTCTAGAATTGTTTATTGTACTCTTGTCTGCTACCGCCATTTCATGGGAAAAGTAATGGTGAAGATAATTATTGTCAATTTTATGATTATTAATTCTTCCCCTGAACGAATACAGAAATATAACTTTCATAATTCTACATGTTTAGCACATACATAATCGATTATGCTTCATGCACTTAGCACGATCTTCAATTTAAATTGTTGGGCCCACTTTTTATTTTTTTTTTACCTGATATACATACGTAGATAATTGTCACTAGACAGCCCATTTCGTACAACTTATAATTAATGGTTTATTGAAAAACAATCATTTAACGATTGATTTTATTTAACATTTTCTGCTTTCTTAATAGAAGTATATGTAACTGTACTGCTGTAGAAATATATGGCTTTCTAGCTGGAACATCTTGTAAAGAATGAGATCTGCTCACTTACTAACATTCGGAATCACACTGCAGAAAACGTAACTTAAACAATGTCATGATACGCAAGATATCGTAAGCTACTTAATAGTATTTTGCAAGCAGCAACATCAGAAAATAATTGTTGAGTTAATAACAAAATATCATTTTTGGGGATTGGCTGAGAAAGGATGATAAAAGATTAGAAAGACAGTGATTGGTAAACAATATATTTATATCAATGTATATTACTCTTTACTGACAGTATAAACCACTAAAATAAAAACCTTAAAATTAACAAAAATAAAAATCTCTTTCTCTATCTTATAGTTCGATGCAAATGGAAAAATAACAATCCTCACTTGGAGCATATCTTCTTCCTGGTGTAGAGGTCCCACAAGCTTATTCTACCATCGCATCCAGCAGCAAATAATATGTCTGCTGTATACGATGAAAGAATCTTTTCTGAAAACATTACGCACTGCATTGCACCTTCGCAATGATGATCCAACACCACGAGCAATGTGAGCTGCTTCATTGAAAAATACCTTAAACAATAAATAACTCAACAAGCACAAAGATATAACAATAATCATTTATTTATTTTACAAATGTACCCTCCAGCAAAATGGGTAATGAAATAACAGAAAAATTATTGTTTAAGGGTTCTAAAAAAATAAAACTATTGATTTTTAAATTACAAACCTAATTCTGCCATCCCAGCATCCTGCAACTACCAGCTTTCCGTCTTTTCTGATGCTGACACAAGATACTCCTGGATTCTTCAGTACCGAAGAATGAGTTTCACTTATAATGTCATTTTTTAAAGACAGTTTTTTCAAAGATTCACCACTTGTTCCAAGGATACCCTCTTCCGTTAGCTCACAAACATCTAAACACATTGGGGTGTCATTAAATTTTATTTCAAACTCAATTTTTGGATTATCATCCAAAACCCATAGAGATAATACACCACATTCATAGGCAACTAACAGTCTGTGCCGATGTTTTAAGAATTTCATACACATCACCTCTCCACGGTTACTATCACCACTGCATTTCATTATTCTTACATTATCATCCCCTTGCAAAACTTTAATAACGCCATTATCGCAAGGGTAATATATCTGCTCATTCCAGACAACTATCTTACAAAATCCATAGTAGTCAATTTCTACAGCTTTGAGAAAGTACCATTCCAAATTAACTACCCTCCAGAATTTCAGTCCAAAACCTTTTTCCTGAGTTACAAAGTTGTCTGTAAGCTGAGTAATTGCTAAACAAGCTTTATCCGATACTTTCACGCTTTTCAGCTCTCTTTTGGTCTAAAAAATAAAAAAAGCTTAAAACAATCAGGAAGAAGCTAATAGGATGCTTCCAACTAATACCATTAACACTAAAAAATGTACCTTCAAATCCCAGATGTGAACAAATCCCTGCTCGGTACCAACATATAACAGTTCAAGCATTCCTTCCGGGCAAAGAAAAAGGCAACATATTTGCGCCATATTTTTCTTAAAAATATAAAGAGGATCTGGAAGGCTAGCCATTTCTGAAGACGAACTAATTAAATCCAAATATTTTAATCCCAGAATTAGATCGGATTGGCGCACAACACATACTTCAACATTATTAAAGAAGTTCTTTGATTGCAATTAAAATTCTGCATCTCCTGTTATTTTTTCAAAACAGTAAGAATATTACTTTTGCAATAACAAGCCATTGTAACTCGCTGATCTCTATTGCTCTTAATTACTTGCACATGCCTTACATGTAAGTACCAATGTAAACAAAACATCATGAAATAACCTGCAATATCGATCGGTCATGAAATATTTCTATCGATACAAAGTCACCAGTTTTTTATGCCGCACTTAGTTCCTACAAAACTAATAGGAATATACTATAAATCTGCATATGTACTTCTCACCAGAAATGAATTTTTAGCAAAGTATCCCAAAACTTAGTTCTCAACAATTTTGCTTTTATGGCGCATTCTCAAAATTTTTATTTCCTAGCCAGATTGAAAACTCTGCTTTATATAATTGCGATTTTCAATAGGAAAATATATTCGTTGGGGTTACAGTTAAACTTCGGAAGATTTTAACATTTTGTATGTGTCAAAAGACACACCGTTTGAAGAAGAGATTTGTGAACATAATGAACCCGTTCAATTGCTGTGACTTGTGATCATCTTATTTGATTAATGGACTGTTAATTATGAAACCTCAACCAATGCAAAAACTGCCAATTTAAATTGCAGCATTTGCAATTTATGGTCACTCTAATGCTCATTTCGAATGTGTTTGAATTAAATCCAATTTAAACAAAATTAAAATATCTTAATTTATTTATTCATTTAAAAAGCGCTAGAGCGCAGAAGCAAATCTGATTACACTGAATACAAATAATATAATAATGATAATAATAATAATAATGGGACACCCATGTGGTGTCCACTGTGCTACCACACTCTACAGAAGTGGTGGAAATCCCTGCCTTAAAGGGACTGAGGAAGGTGTCAACGGCCGAGAGCTGACTCTGGACGGAAGAGTGTCCCCAACAGATTTCTGGCTAGTGGATTTATATGGTAGGATAGGATTTTTATAAGAAAAGGAAGCAACGGCTATCACGAATAAAATATTAAGGACATTGTAGACCGTAAGGTTCGAGACAAAGAAGGGAGCATTGACAATGGTACGCACGATTTTTGATTGAAAAGATTATACAATCAACGAATACTCGTTGGATATTGCAACAAGCTAGCCCCAAAGTTCTATTCCATATGTCCAGACAGTTTTTAAGACTAAGTTGTATATTACTCGTTTGTTTAGAAATGTCAGTTTAGATGTATTGTCTAGTTGTCTTTTAAGCAGTCTAAAGCGGTTGTACAATTCTTGTCGATCCAGTCTATGTGAGGGATCCATGTCAGGCATTTGTCTATATCAGCTCAAGTTAGCAGAAAACATTATCATGATGAAGAGAAATTCTATTGTAGTATATTGGAGCACAAGTAATTTTCCTTAGAGTAAAAGTGATATTTTTATTGTATTGCATTTTTGTTTGTTTATCTTTGTTCTCCAATTCTTAAACCTAGCTTCCAAGGAAAGAAGGTGGGATTGGTGTTTCTTGTTGGTGTTACAGATCTTTGTGAACGAAGGGATTACAGTATCATCTGCAGAGATAGGGGGGTTGGTTGAGATGGTCACATGTCGGCAGTGTGTAATATGTAGAGAACAGAGCCTATGATGATTCCCTGATGTACTCCTGCCTCAACTGGATAGAAGGAAGAAGAGAAAGAACCTAATATTCTCGGAAATACCTATCCCGACTATTACATCACTGAACTCCTGAGCATACACAATTATTTCAGGGAGTACCTGAAGAAAATAGGAAAGGCAGAGGCTGAGGAATGCCTTTACTACCCGGCAATAAAGACGATGCTTTCCACATCTTTTTTCCTGCGGTCGGTAGGAACAGCTGCGGGGTGACCGAGGCTGGTCACCAGTGAATCAGGCTAGGCCTAGTATAGGGGGACATTTTAACCGGTGGTCCAATTTGGTGTCCGGCACTGCAGAGACTCTGCGCGCGAAAGCCGCTTTCACCCCACAAAAAAAAATATTCCTATTATTATTAATTTATTCCTATTATTATTATTATTAATAATTTGACATTATTATCACGACAAAAAAAAAATATGCACATTCCAGCTGGTAAAATTTTATTTATCTCCTTTCTTCTGACTAACATGCATTTTTTTGCATTCTTCCACTATTCTGCAATTCTTTTCCAATACTAGGTCTATCACTGGCTTTACAATAGGTTTAGCTTCCTTAAATGTATTATCAAGGGACACTTGATTTTTTTTTGGTTGTAAATAACTATACTCTTTTGTATTTATCATTTGCTTAATTAAATTATCCCTTTTTTTACATTTTCCAGTATCACATGTTTCAGTAGCACTGAGAAATGCACTAGTTTGCAACTGTCGTCCAAATGAAAGGCATTTCCAGCTGCTCGCCTAAATAAATAATATTAATTCAAATATCTTTTTAAATACATAGTTATGAAAATTATAAGCATCATAACACAAAACATCTATTATAAAATACCAAATATTAGGAAAAATCTGGTTGTAACACTTGCTCAACTTTCTCTTACAGAAATTAATTTAGTTGTAAAAATAATCATTTTTCTTAAAATCAGAAGAACAGATAACAATCTGATCCAAAAGACAGCGCTTTCAACATATCCGAATAAATCTAACGTTACAAATAACTCAAACCGTTTTAACATCAATTTTTCGATGAGATATTTCAAATAAAAGTGATAGGTTTATAACCATGCAGTTACCATTGCAATTTGTAAGAAAATTTTGTTGCCTATGCGAGAAAATTCCATAAATCAAAAACCTATTCTATAAAGTCCCACTACCGGTTAACCGATTTTTCTAGCAAGCTTAAAGTGTACCTTAATGTTAGATAAATGGAAGACAATATATTGTAATGAAATTGCACTTTAGGCAGTGCCCCAGAACCGCATAAAAAAAAAAACGGTAAAATATTTCAAATAAAAGTGATTACATTTTGTGTGTAGTGAGTTGTTTTCAAGAAAATTGCGGCAAACTGGATAAAAAAAAGTAGTAAGTTCGCACATCCGCTTGTGTATTTTGTCCGAAACGTGCGCGTCATATGCGACGGTAGTACCTAAACGGAATATCAAGAAATCAAATTAGTATACCAAGTAATTCTGCGATTTTTAATTTTGAGATATTTTGTTCACATTCGCACATGAATACCTATCACTATAAATAGCTGTAGAGACTCCTCGGAAGAGAAAATAAGGGCAACACTGCTAGACTCGAGCATGAGGTTTCCAAGTGCAAATCCAGCACGCTACCACTGAACTTCCCTTCTTCACCGGCGTATATCCTTCTTTTCTACGGGTTCCCCTACTCCTCCCGTGGACTTGTTGAATTTGGTTTGGAAATTAAAAAAAAATCTATCAAACTCGTAACGCTTGGATCACTGTTCTGGTTAGATTGACTTTTTCCCAAGACACATTTCTGTAATAAAAATTTGGAATTTAGAAATTTAGAATCCATCATCCCCTGTTTGCGAGATCCATACATTTGGCTAACTCTAGAGTTACTTATGACCGAACAATCATAAGTACTTTCATACAATAATCTATCATTTCCTCACCCCTCTGCGATCTTAAAATAAAAAAAGAAGATATTATGCTGTCTATCACAGTGTTTTTGTGCACTTTGAACAACAGAAAGGAAATAAACTTTACAACTATGATTTTACTTAATTCAGAACAGTGCATTAAACAACAATTAAACATATTCAAAAAGTTCGAAATTCAAATATCGGATTTATTTATACGATGTAATTAACTTTTAAAACTGAAATCCCACTATATACTTCTACCTTATTCATATATGTTGTTGACAATATTTTCATTATTCGACAAAAAGTAAAAGTTATTATACAAACAGTTGTTGTGATGGTTGGTTCCGCAGAGCTGAGAAGCATCAGAGACATTTTCCGTGTTAGCCTGCTTCATTTTGTGGTCATCGCCCGGTTTCGGGCATTCGCCCATCTTCAAGATGTTTTTGTTGAATAGTATAATAACATAGACTTGCACAGAGCAAATACAGTTGACACACTCAACTGTGTAATTACACAGTTACACATTTGTTTACGAATTACACAGTTAATATGTATAGTTGATGTAGTCTGGTGGCTTTTTTATATTGTGCTACTACCACCAAGATCTGCACCAGCGACGGCTCCAGGCGGGCTCTCGCCCAGACCCTTCTGCGCTCATCGCCGCGACCCTCTTACTCGTCAAGACATAATAGTAGTATGAAACAAGCTATATAGTTAACAACATCGCAATTTAAAAAACTACAACATTAATTAACACACAGCTTATTAACTACCTTTGTCATTGACGGCAGAGTATAGGCACGACGCTACAGCGCCATCCATTTTCAGGGCTAGTTGCTTGGACTAAATACAGTTGGTATTTGCTCTGTGCAAGTCGATGTTATTACACTGTTCAACAAAAACATCCTGATGATGGGCGAACGCCCGAAACCGGTCTATACCACAAAATGGAGCAGACTATCACGGAAAATGTCTCAGTTGATGTACAAACATGAATTTCAAATCTCCGAGAAAAATGATATTAATGCCTCGCATTTGTTTGACGGATGGCTTTTACTATGCTGACTAAGCTAGTCAACATAGCCTGGTGGGTTTTTTATATTGTAGAATAAAGGTATATAACGTTAACGTTACATAACGTTATCTGCGCTTGTTTTTAGTGAGTTATTTTGTGACCTCTCTGAGTTCATCGTTCACATAAACAAATTCGGAAAAGAGGAGTGCGGGTAATGGATCTATACTTTTATCTCAAAATATAATTATAAATATGAAAAAAAATAATGAAAAACAACCAATATTAATAATAATAATAATAATAACAACAGTGTGTGTTTTATTGATTTCATATTTACAAAATTCACATGAACAAAACATTACACAACATAGGCATGGACCAAGGTCCGTCCGCCAAGTTGACCATCGATTAACAAAATTTATGCTCTGTACTAAATAAAAAAAAAAATAAACACTTCTAAATTAGGAATACATAATAAAAATAATCTAAAACCAGAACAAAAATAAATAGATAAATCAAAACTTTTTCTTCATTTAATAATAATTGATTATAATACTTATATGATTTTAAGGGCAGATTCATAAATCACCAGCCTAATAATTAAACTCATTAATTAAAAATGACCTATATTTCAATGCAGAGACAGTATATTTATATATTTTCCTATCCATAAAGACCATCAATAATTTATTACTTCTTGTAAGGGGACAAACCGTTCACCCAGCCATCTTAATCGCCATTCCTGTAATACAGGACACAAACCAACAAAATGTACCACATTTTCTACATCGCCAGTATTACATAGTGCGCACCTGTACTGAATTTCATCCCTACTCACATGAAAATTCAATTTAAGTAGCTGGCCCCTCAATTTCATGATGGTACTAATCAGACCAATTGCGTTACTATCATTAACATAATTATCAGACGCAAGTTCTAAATTTAATTCCTTATACAACTTATGGAATCTTGAATTTTTTATACCATTGACTAAATTACTTTTAAACTCTATCTGAATAGAGCTTAACAAATTGTCTGCTGAGCCCTCGTACCTGCCCCCAATTACTTGATCTGAAGAGAGCTATATCTACTGCACAGATCCGTGTATTCTTTAAATCAGTATAATTTTTTACTAACAATTATATTGGCTAAAATTCTAGGGAGGCGTTGATCCGGCATTGACAATACTTTTTGAACATATTTGTAGTGCAAGTTAAACGTAACTAAAAACAGAGGGTTTGAGTTGGTTTCAGTATATAAAACGTAATGCGGGGTGTTCAAAGGCAGTTTGAATAGTTTTTTCAGGAAAAAGGTATTTAATTTTTCAACTTCCTGGATACGAAGAAAACCCCACACTTGGGCAGCGTAACAAATTATAGCCCGCATCACCGAATTGTAAATAGTAAACTTAGCGCTCAGAGGTACATCACTATTATTAATCAGATCAGTGTACGTTATCATAATAGCTGACTTAGATAAACTTAACTTCTCTACAAAGTGACGGGTCCAGAATAATTTAGGGGTTAGGCCGACTCCCAGATACTTATAAAAGTTAACAGTTTCTAAATTTTCCCCATTTAATCTCCAGGTTTCCTTCCTCGCTAATTTGCCACCATTTCTGAACACCATAACCTTCGATTTATTCAGATTAATGGCTAAATTCCACCTATTAGAATATTCTCCCACGCGATCAATCATTTTTTGAAACACACGCGAGTCCGAAGCCAATAGGACAATATCGTCCGCTTATAGCAGGCATCGTATATTTTCTCGACCGATGTACAATCCACCCCCAATAAAACCATAAAAATCATTTAAATAAAGTACGAAAAGCAGGGGGGAGAGCAGACACCCTGCCGCAAACCCATCCTAGTGGGGAAGCTCTCAGTCACTCCACTATTCGTCCACACAAAACACTCGGTATTCGAGTAAATATTTTGGAGAATATTTATGAATTTATTTGAAACGCCTAGTGAGAATAATTTATAATACAGTGCCTGCCTGGAGGGGGAGTCTAACGCTGACTTGAAGTCAATAAAAAACGCGTATACTTTTCTCCTTTTTTGGGCAGTTATAATTTTTATTATATTTGTTAAACAAAATATATTATCTATGGTAGAGTATCCTTTACGGAAACCTGCCTGATACTCGTTTAATATACTGTTCTCATTTACCCACATTTCTAATCTATTTAACAAGAGGCCTGTAAACAATTTGGCTATGGTATCAATAAAGGAAATGCCACGGTAATTGGATACTATATTTTTGTCTCCCTTCTTATGCAAAGGGAAAATAATAGCTTTACTAAAGCTCTTGGGGACTTTTACATATTCATAAAGAAAGTTGAAAAAGCTTAATAAATTCTCTAAAAAATTTTCATTATCGTATTTATAAAACTCAAAAGAAATGTCGTCAATGCCAGGAGCTTTACCATTCTTTGTCTTATTTACAACAGCCCGTAAATAACCATATTCATGAAACTCAAATGGTTTATCTAAGCAGTCTACGGCATTAAAAGGTGGAGCATATAAAATAGGAGCTGAATACAACTGAGGGTTAAGCAGTCCGTGAAAATGATCAATCCAATCATCCGAAGTTATTGAAGAGCCAGTTAAAAACTTTCTTTTTTTAAAATGTTTAACTATTACCCAGAAATCTTTACTATCTCTTACATTTTATTCATAATTCGGAGTAATGGTTAAACTTCTTTTGTTTGCATAAAAGTTTGTATTGTTTCAGTTTTGAAATATATTGATCTTTAATCTGACGGGTTGCAGTTTTCCTAAAGATTTTTAATAAAGCAAATGACTGCATTCTGTACCTTCTACATTCACTGTCAAACCACTGATTTTTTGAATGAAATTTAAACTTATTACTATTACAAGCACTACTCGTACTATTACCTAAATGGGCTGCATTTCTAATTGCTTTCACAAAAAATTCCACACCCTTTTGCGGATCAAGAGGAAACTCTTGTTTTAAAACTAGTTTTTCTTAAAAATATTTTTCATCTTTATCAGTCCAACAGAGTTTAGGGAGAAGGGGCAATATACAGTTCTGTTTCATTTCAGTTTTTAACGAAATAAATAATGCTATAGGCATATGATCGGAATATATTTCAGGAATAACTCTAAAATCTACAACATAATCTAACATATCTGAATCTACACAACATAGATCGATCACTGAGCAGCCTGGCCCCCCTATTTCCCCCGCTCATCTCCTTTAGCTCTGCCATTCATAATAACAAGCTTATTATTGTGGAATAATCCAGCAATTTTTTACTATTAGAGTTTACTATAAGGTCTTTTGATTTTCGAACAGAATTTAATTCAAGCACCGTAACAATACATTCTTTCGGAATAATTTGACAATCACCAATTCTAGAATTGCAATCTCCCATTAAAATAATCTTGTACTCCGAGTGATCATTCAAAAAATTCGATATAACCTCGAATCTGCGTTCCAATTATTGCAGTTTATATAAACCGGATATATGTAATACTCCAAATCAGCTAATTTACAATATATTAAGTTACACCTATCAATTGTTATAAATTCAAACAAATTTGAAAACCTACTATTCTTCCAGATACCGTAAAGTGCCCCCCCCAACAGCACGGCAGAATTTCGAGGTTTTTATAGCACTGACACAACACAATTTGAATCCATCAAAATATTTATCAAACAAAATGAAATCTTCTTCCTTAACATGCGTTTCAAACAAAAGAAATATATCAAAATCTTTAACAAAGTTAAAAAAATTTACCTTTTCTATTTTATTATTAAATCCACAAACATTATAGCACAAAATAGAAATATCATTGGAAATAACTGATGTCGACAACCAATATTATTGGCTGTTACAACGAAATTTTAAAATCGTAATTAGCTTACTCGTATACCTTCCCAAAATACTTGAATGTGCCATTTCGAACTTACACTAACGATTCCTAATGTGTAAATCAGAAATGAAAGGATTGCTAAAAAAATATTAAGGAAAAGGGCTACAAAATGTTCCTTCTTCATTACTATAATTTTGGGTGAGGAAGCTTGAAAAATTACCAACCGAAACCCTTTCAGTTAACATTTTGAGTAAAAAGTAAAGTAATTCCTACTTTTCAGGCGGCTTAACGTCCAACTACCGTATAAGGTATACCGTGGATGGGGACGGAAGCACATAATTTACAATCAACATTTTTTAAAATGATACACATTTAAGGAGTATAATGCGGGACTCGAACTGGGGACCTCCCAGTTATAAGATCATGCTCATAACCACTACCAAATAAACGCCCCTACGTTTAAGTATGGAAAAGGCACCATTAAAATTCAATGAAATTTTAGAATAGTGATTGTTAAAAGATGTTTACTAAATCAGGAGCAACTTAAACAGCTACTGAAATTTCTCTCAAAATTTTAAGTACCAAAATTATATCTAATTTCTTTACAACTAACAAATGGAATAAAATTCTAAAAGCAATCTTATTTAAGATAGTACTTACTTTTGTAGCTATTCCATTTAACATCAATGAAATCATTTTTTTTTTTTTTTTAAATTTTACTTGATTCTTGATTACTTGAATATTTTAATAACTAATTTGGAAAAACACATGCTGCAAAAATATAATATTAGACTTCAATTGTTACGAGATTTCTAGTCATATGCTGCAATAGTGGTAAATCTGTAATTTCATATGTGATTGCGTTAAATAGTACGTTTATTTTGATTTTGACTCTTATTTTATTTTGATTGTGTATTAATATTACAAAGGTGGTAAAACTATGTATTATACTTAAATGGAACTTTGGAGGAAAGCATTTTTTTTTTTTTTTTTTTTTTTTACATTTTATTTTATTACCAGCTCAACATTACATTATGTTATACATGGTATTTTTAAATAGTCATACAATGGCAAAGGAATCGAAGCTTCCATAACCACTCATAAGGACAGAATAAAATGATTAAGTAATAAAGATCATTGAGAGTTCAGATAATTATTTAAATCGAATGAGATGCACTGTTACCATTAATCCACTTTTTTAAAACTTCACTATATCTTGCAGAAGACGAGGCTTCAGTCGGAGCTGCTCTGAACGTGATCCGATTTTATATTTAACTGCTCCAGATACGTTAATCAGATTATTGTGATATTTTTTTAAATTTTTCATAAATAAATTCCTGAATTGTTGAAAGCCCTAAGTCTCTGTGAAGTTGACTGTTTCGTATGAACCACTGAGCATTTACTGCTATTCTCAGGATTTTATTTTGAAATACCTGGAGTCTTTGTAATTTTGTAGGTGATGCACCACCCCAGATTTCGCTTCCATATGTGAGTAAGGGTCCAAGGATAGACTTATATAAGAGCAACGTGCATTCTGATTTCAGTCTAGATTTTCTGTTAATGATTGGATATAGGAGAGCTAATCTGGCGTGAACTTCTGTCAGTTTTTTGTTGATGTGATAATTAAAGGTTAATCGGCGATCTAAATGTATACCTAAATATTTTATTGCTTCATCTTTTCTGTTCCATGGCAGTAACTGATTGCCAAATAATAACTGAGGTGGTTCTTTTGGCCTCCTTAGGGTGAATATTTGTGGCACACATTTATTAATATTCAGTATTATTCTCCATTTCTTGAAATAGTCCAGTAGGAGTTGCAAACTCTCTTGAAGAGATTCTTGAGCATCGATGATGTCTGTGTGCTGAGTATACACCACTGTATCGTCTGCAAAGAGGGCTAAGGAACCAGGAATGTGCACAGAAGTGATATCAGAGAGATAATGGTTGAACAGGATTGGTGATAGTACAGATCCTTGGGGTGTTCCACCATGTATTGCTCTTAATGTCGAATAATAATTATTTAATCTAACTTTAAATGTTCTGCCAATTAGATATGAGCAGATTATTTCAAATAGATATCTTGGAAAACCAGCTTCCCTCATTTTGTACATTAGACCATGGTGCCATATCTTGTCAAATGCTTGTTGAAAATCTAAAAATGCAGCCAATGTGTGTTCTTTTCTTTCAAAGCCTCTAACTATGGTTTCATGCAGTCTCATAACCTGATGTATAGTAGAGTGTTTATTTTGGAATCCGAATTGGAAGTCCGGGATAATATTGTTTTCTGTTAGGAACGTTACCAATCGTTTTTTAATTAACTTTTCAAATATTTTTGATAAAATTGGTAATATACTAATCGGTCTATAGCTCTCGATTAATTTCGGATTTTTTCCTGGTTTATGTAAAATTATTACTTCAGCCTGTTTCCATGTAGCTGGAAAGTACCCTATCCGGAGACAGCTGTTGAAGATGGATGTTACTAATACTATGGCTTTTGTGGTAATTTTTTTAAATATTATTGCTGGTAATTGGTCATGACCAGGAGATTTCTTAATTTTAATGTTTTTGATCACCTCAGTTGTTTCGTTAGGGGTAATGTACTCAAGAGGTAACTCAACTGTTGAAATGGAATCAAGTAAGTATTCCCTTACTTCCTCTTCTATACTATCTTGATGGTGAGTAGTGGTAAACACGTTTTCTAGATAATTTGCAAATTCGTTAGCTTTATCTGGATCGGAGGCTATAATTTTGTCATTGCTGTGCAAAGTCGGTATAATTGTAGGTTTCCTTAATAACTGTTTTGTTGTTTTCCAAAGGGTGTTGTCGCCAGGATGTATATCCGCGAGATAATGTTGATATTTTTCAATACGATATTTATCGAGCTCTAGTTTTACAGTGTGGACCAGTCGGTTTAATTTCTTTTTTAATGAAGGGTTTCTTGTCCGTTGCCATTGACGCCTAGTGCTATTTTTTTCATTTATTAAATTTAAAATTTTTAACGGAATATGCTCCAGGTGTTTAGGATAAAGTTGTGTTTTTTCCTGATTACAGTTGATTTGTTAATGCTTTCTTTTAATGATTGTACAAAACTTTCTATATCCTTATCTATTTCTGTGTCGCTATTAGAGTTTGTTTTAATTTCTATGGTTTCATTTAAGTGCGATTGAAAAAGTTGCCAGTCAACCACACCGTTAATGAGTGATGGTCTCTGGGGTAACTGCTCAATTGCAGTGCTGAAACTTATTAGAACAGGGAGATGGTCGGAGTCCAGCGACATTTCAGTCGTAAGATATATCTGCGAATGAAATTGTTTAGTGAAAACCATATCTAATATATCTGGCATGCGTCCGTTTCTGAAGAAGGTAGGTTCACTAGGGCTGTAAACATTAATTCCGAATTTAATTATTATTTTGTTTAATTTCGTTCCGTTTGAATTAGATTTTCTACATCCCCAGTCGGTGTGTTTACAATTTAAGTCACCTATTAACACTGTGTGGTTATATTGGAATAACTTGGAAATTTCATCTTCCGTTACTTTCTTGTTTGGAGCCTTATAAGCTGAAATTATATTTAGAGGAAACTGCGAGTGAACACACACTCCAATAGCTTCTATATGATTTAATGTGGGCAAGATGAACTCGCTATGTGGAATATTCTTCTTAATAAATAAGGCAACCCCTCCTGATGCTGTAACTGAGAGACGATCCTTTCTAAACACATTGTAACCAGGAATTTTTAATTTAACATTCTCGGATAGGTGCGTTTCGGTGATACAGGCGATATCTATATCACGGGACTGGAGATAGATTAGCAGTTCATTTCTTTTACTGATTATACCATTGGCATTCCAATTTAATAATTTGAGGTTTCTTAATTTATTGGTATCAATTATATTAAATTCATTTTTATTTTTTTTAACCGTGTCTGCGAGCTGTACTATAAATAGTACGTTTTAATTTTGATTTATTTGAAGAAAACATACACCTAGGGCGCTGTACTATTAAGGTTAATAGTGGAAAAAATATTTGTAATTGTAGTTATTATCTGTGGGAGATAAGGTGTAACGGCGCTTATTATTGCCTTGATAATAGTTGTGAATATATTATCATTTTGATTAGTGTCATCTATTTGGCTTTTAAAGAGCGATGCGAACGTTTTATTACCAGTTACTGGTGTGGCCGAGCGTCTTTTTCCAGGGTTATTATAAATTACTTTGTCTTGTTCTTTTTGAACACTCTTTGCTATCTTTATGTAATAGGGGCATTGTTTAAAATTCGCCGGATGGTCTTCAAAACAATTGACACATTTTGGATCTTTTGTACGCCCTAGTGGACATTTTGTGTAATGGTGGTTTTCTAAGCATTTTATACATCTGCTTTCTAGTTTGCAATAATTTTTTGTATGCCCATAGCGCATACAATTAGAACACTGGGGTATAGTTCCATTAGATTTGCTTTTAGGTTCTACCTTTATAATCGAGTGAAGAAATTTATCCAGATTAAATATACTTTTCGCTATCTCATTATTAATTAGCGATACCATTACTAAGGGTGTCGGAAGATTATTTTTGTTAATAATTCGTCTGACATAAGTCACTGGATATTTTTTTTGTAGTTCTTCTCTTATTTCTTCATCCGTAAAGGTAAAAGGGACCCCTCGTAAAACCACAGAGAGATTTTTGTTTTTTTCAGTTGAGAAGGTATGATATTCTACCTTTTCATCGTCATAATATTTTGTTATCACTCTAAAATCATCAATAGATGTTAGCATAACCTTTAGGGTTTTACCTGTAACTTTAGTGTTAAACGGGCTTTTACATTTCGTTTGTAAGTCTTCCAAAATTTTTTTGTAATCATTTACGTTATGTAAAAAGATGGGAGGAATTTTTACTGTTTCAACAATTTCATTTTCATTTTCTAACATATTCGAGCTCGATAAAGGTTGAAATCTATTTTTAGTTTCTATTGGACTAATATCAATATAATATTTACCTTGTTTTTTAATTGGAGATTGATTAGGTGTGTTATCACGTTCTCTCTTTCTTGAGTCACCAACTGATTTGTTTAAATCCATTGTTGTAATTTTCGTAATACCTAGCTGGCTAGAGGTACTATTTTTAAATGAATCCATTCCAGTTTTCACATTATTATTATTGCCAGGCATGCGATTTATAGTAAAAAATGAAAGAAAATGCTAAAGTTTTAAATGTGAGCACTGTAGAACAGATTTATACACAATAATAACAAGAACTTTGAACGCACTGCTTCGTATCACAGTCAGAAGCCAACTGGGAGGAAAGCATAACTTACTGTTCCCCCAGAACCCTCCAAAAAATCATTTTTCCCAGGAAAATGTTTCAAATAAATATTAAATAATAAATATTAATATTTTAGATCATATATTTTGAGAAACATGTTTGCAAACCTATTGCAAAGTATGTTTTAAACAATATTAATCGGCATTGCGAAAATAAGGTGTGTTGTAAACACCTCATGTTCCGAATTGTATTAGTTTTTTTTTCCACGTCCCTAACTATAGGTTAATGATACTTAATGGTTGATGTACCTTACTATTACAAGGCAGTTTGAAAGGAAGCTTAAGGTTGCGATTCCTCCAAGAAACTACCTAATATTCTATTTTTTGAATGGAATAAAATAAAGTATTTCCTGTGAAAAAAACAATATCGTAAATATAATATAATAATCCTCTGAAAGTTTGTGACCAAGAGTTTGTCTTTAGCTCAAGTTACTTTTGTCGTCATTTATACTAACAAGTTTTTTTTTTCTTTTAATTAAAGGAAGTCAAATTTTATTTTTTAAGCTGTAAAAATTATAAAGACTATTATTATTATTATTAAATAATTGATTCAAACAGTGAGTAAAGCAATGCTTTCTCTTACTCCTAAAACAGCAAGTATTGCAACGTGTCAAATTTTTGAAATTGAATTTTCACCGGAAATAATAATATGTCTTGAGGTTTCCTGAGCACGTAAAAAAAGGTTTTTACCGAATGGTCTGTCGTGTGTGTGAGAGAGTGAGTGAGTGGGAGGGGGATATTCCGTTTGGATATCACTGTGGGATCTACCAGAAAATTAGCCGTCAGAATTCCTCTATTGGAAGTACCACTTTATTGAATGGATTTTTCAGTTTTTGCGATTTTTTCGAAAACACTAACGATTTTCTGTAAAGTCCGTACACTATCTACCTACATAGATACATATAACGTTTATTTGTACCATTTTCCAGGGAATTTTTTGGGGAGTTCTAAAGGAACACTAGCGTTATGCTATTCTCATAAAAGCAAATATTATTATGCATTAGAACCATTGATGGAATTTCAAATTTGAAGAAAATCAGGTGGCTGGAATTGCGACTTCATAGAATAGGTTTTTCAGTCTTTTGGAACTTTCAAAGAAAACAGCTTCAATGATTTTCTTTAAACTTGAAATGCACAGCTTAAATCGTATCACATTTATTTCCAACATTTTCCAAAAAAAAATGAAATGATTTTGAAGTTTTTTTGGGACCTCCCGTTGTTTTTTTTGTGGTGGTTGGTTCCGCAGAGCTAGAAAACATCAGAGACATTTTCCGTAATAGCCTGCTTCATTTTGGGGTCATCGACCGTCCATCATCAGGATGTTTTCGTTCAACCGTGTAATAACATAAACTTTCACAGAGCAAATACAGTTGAATGGCTTCATGGAAGAAGGGCATAAGTCATCTAGATCTAACTTAAGCCTTTATTCCATGAACGAGTTAAGGTAGCAAACGTGGTCGCATTAAAATAAAGAAATTCTCATTTTTATCCATACTAATTTATTTAACATTGAAAACCTTGAAATATATCTTAGTTTCATATTATAAACTAGTCAAAAAATATTTAGTCCACGTTATCGTCAGCTTCATTTTCCTCATTTCCTGTTGTAGGCCATGATATAAGTTCCAGGAAGAACTTTTTTGGTATGTACTGTATTAGTTTTTTTAGATGATCTATCTTTTTTACTTTGATAGGTATTTGAGTATTTCCATATGCAAAAGAACCGGGATTTCACCCCTTCGGGTTGACTCTATTTTGAATGTGCTTACTGAGATTCCATTGATGAATTTTCTTGCAACAACAGCTCCCTTATGCTGCGTGTTATATGAAAATTGACTAAATGAAGAAATACTGAAGAAAATTTTGTTCTTCTTGGCAACCGCTCTCCCTCTGGTCTTTCGGATACTGGGCTTTTTGTATAATATCGTGGCCACCAGCAGTGCCGGATTTAGATGAAAAGAGGCCCTAAGCTATTCCACTTCTTTTCTACGCATAATAAAAAATATATCATTACTGTGATACATATCAATATATTAAATGAAACATGTGATTTGTACTAACCTTTATAAAAAATGTGGCACGGATAATAAATAAAAAAAAGTCGAGAACACTTATTTGGACATTTATTCCCAGCACCATATAAAGTACTTGTAACAAAAACTAATCAAACATCATTTACAAAGAAATGAAATTCAAATAACGAAAATCATTGACTACGTAAATAAAATACGCAACAAAAATTATCATGTTTTCTATCAAATTAAATTAAATATATTCAATACATTGAAGATTAAACCAAATTAAATTCAGATAAATTTATTTTATAATAATTCGCATTTAAAGTTTAAGTATGAATTATTATGAATTTTAAGTCTTAAACTAAACCAAAATGGAACTATTTTCGATTCAGTGTTTTAGTGTTCACTGTTTTTAGAATAATGTAATTTTAATTTTGCTAACAATTTGAATGTAGTCCCCTCTAGATCTTGAGGCCCTAGGCTGAAGCCTAGTTAGCCTACAGGAAAATCCGGCCCTGGCCACCAGTCTTTGAATTGTATGATATTCCTTGTTTGTATTTTTTTAACTATAAACTTGCCAAGTTGTGTGCTATGTATTATTCTTTTTATTATCTGCCTCATTGTGTACAGACGATTTAGTTTTTTTAGAGACCGTTTTATTAAACTAAAATCTCGATGACATGGTAAAAAATTGTGTCCTTTCACTGGATAATAGTGCTCAATTTTGTTAAATCTTCCGGTATCAGTGAGGGCACAGAGAAGTCGAGAAAGAGCATGATTTTTATTTTGCTCCACACAGTTGTCTGTATAAATGTGGAGTTCTTCCACATCTGCCGCAGGGTCATTGTTTAAATAATCAATTAGAAACGAGCAAACTTCGTTGGGACTTTTCTTGGCATCTCCTTCATGGTATAAGTAAATTTTCGCGTTATTTTCCTTAATGTTATGTATGCCAAAGACTGCTATGTAGGCCAAATAAATATAATCTAGAGCACAAAAGTTGATGATCGGAGTCAAATACCCTCCTACGCAGATGAATTTGTGTACAACAGAGGAGAGCACAAAGATATTATCTAAGCAGCCGCGACCCTCACGAAAACCTGACTGGATCTCCGGGATAATTGAATTTGTGATTCCCAAAAAAGCATTCTGTTTAATAATATTTGAGTAAAAATTTTAAGACTTACGTTGGCCAATGTAATCACCCTGTTATTATCAGGGTTATGTTTGTCCCCCTTTTTATGCAGCATGTCAGTTGCAAAATTTGTCCAAGCCATAAGAGCCAGTTTTGTGGCAAATGTTTTAAGAATTCATTTGATATTAGGTCTAATCCCGCGGCCTTCCTATTTTTAGTTTTCGAAGTACTAAACAGAATCTCTTCTGTTGTAATTGGCTCATCTAAATAAGGGTGCCCAACACAAAAGAAAACAGTATCAACAAATAATGGATGCTTGTAGACCCCCTGAAAATATCTTTCCCAAGCACCATATCACTGTAATTTACATGTAGTGACGGAAATAAATGTACAGTTCAAAAGAGAAATTCGGAACTTATTCTTATTACCCCACCCACATGGATCCCAATATTTAGCAAGTGGAATAATTCCCAATAATATTCCATAATGTCTTTTTGAGAACTCCAAAAGTACAAGTTAGGACCATCATAACATTATCATTTTTTTTCATTATCATTAATTATTATTAAACCACTATTATTAATTAATGTTTAATTATTAATTAATATATCTAAGTTCAAACAAATTAGGCAAGGGCTTTCACAAGGTCGGTTCTCAGTCCATCTCTATTTAATATCTATTTATAACCTAATAGATGGCATTATAAAAAGTTTGACAAACAAGTTGACTGGCGCAGAGGCTCTACTGTACGCTGACGATCTAGTGATTTGGGAAACAAGTAGCACCATCAAAACATTGGAAAACTGGACAAATGCGGCGCTAGAAATAACAGAGAACAATGAATTTGTAGTTAATCCACACAAATCTGCCTATCAATTTTTCACGTTATCCATAAAGCAGCACGATGTTGACATGAGGATGAAAAGTATTCCGTTAGAAAGTTCTAGAAACACTAAATGCCTAGGAATGGCCCCCGTCAATAAATTGACGTGGAACAGGCAGGCAGAACACGACGTAGAAAAGGGCAAGGCTAGATAAAATTATTGAAGCGTTTGATAGCTATAAAGTGGGGCGCGACCTCAGATGTACTGAGCACTGCATATAAAACCTATATTAGACCTTAATCGAATATGGACCTGAAGTTGTGATTACGGCCTCAACTAGGTCCTAACTAAACAAGATATGGTGCAGAATAAGGCGCTTCGATTCATACAGGCGGAGCCAAGTCTACTCTTATCTCCGCCATAGAATTACTCTCTAAAGTTGAGCCTCATAGGCTTAGAAGAAACAAAAAGTCCTTGTTCTGAACGAAAGGAAATGTCTAGACAGTATACTTGGAAGCTGCACAGCGCCTACAACCACAACAATCTTTTATTATCGTAGCTAAGAAGCTTCTAAAGGATACAGGCCTCGACCTGGAACAACGCGGAGGGGCAGGGACTTTAATGGTATGGATTTGCATCTCTTACTAACGAGGCCATTGAGAGAGCAGTAGGGTCTCTAAAAAGTAAGAAAGCGCCCGTCCCTGACGGCATCCCTAATGAGGTGCTTAAGACCTGGTTTGTTGCTGAGAATGTTTAACATCTGTCTGAAAGCTGGGGTTTTCAGTATCTGTTGAAAGGTAGCGAGGCTGGACCTCATTAGCAAGGTCTTCTCACTGGCCTCCATGCATGCCCGATACAGCGGGCAATTTATACGAGAAGCTCCTCAGAAAAAGTCTGGTGCAAGATGCAGGAGACCTATCGCCGAGGCAGTATGGTTTCAGGTCAACAGTAGACGCAGTCCTAGAAGTCATTGAGGCAGTACGCAGGGCGGAGGACCACAATCTCGTCGAGTAGTTTCTTGGTCACGCATGACTTGAAGAACGCCAACTCAATCAGTTGGGTGGATATGCTGCGAGCGATTTACGTCCTGCGGGTGATAAAGGATTATCTGCAGAACCGAACGGTCACTTATCATACCTCAAGAGGACCAAGAGCATCCGCAATTAGGACGGGCACAGCGCAGGGATCACTCCTGTTCCCACACCTCTGGAATGTGGCATATAACAGCCTGCCTAGACAGAAAATACCAGTTCGTGCTGGTACGCAGATGACATGGCAGTTTCCGGTCTGACTGCGAAGAGCCAAAAAGCAAAAAAGCTTTGATGAAAAAATTTAGAGTACAGGGTTTAGGGCCGCGAAGAGTGTTACATCCCCGAGTAGACTGATGGCGAATTTTGGCGGCCCCCGGGCGGGATGCTAAGTGTGATCCACTCGATACTCCTTTACGGAGCCATATAGGAAAAGAATGGTTCGAGCGCAGCGGCTTGATGCGCTGAGAATTGTCTCTGCGCTGATAGTAATTGCCGGAGTGATTCTGATTGCACTCCTTGCAAAGAAACGTAAGGTGCTTCATGAAAGGAAGGCGGAGGGGAGTAGGGAGGCTGTCTCCAGGAAGGAGAGGAATCGAAGCACGCTTCTTGGAAGAGATCTGCGAGGTCGATGAACCACTAGGCTGATTATGAGGATAAAGAAGTGGATTATTACATCACTGAACTCCTGAGCATACACAATTATTTCAGGGAGTACCTGAAGAAAATAGGAAAGACAGAGGCTGAGGAATGCCTTTACTTCCCGGCAATAAAGACGATGCTTTCCACATCTTTTTTCCTGCGGTCGGTAGGAACAGCTGCGGGGTGACCGAGGCTGGTCACCAGTGAATCAGGCTAGGCCTAGTATCAGGGGGACATTTTAACCGGTAGTCCAATTTGGTGTCCGGCTCTGCAGAGACTCTGCGCGCGAAAGCCGCTTTCACCCCTCAAAAAAAAATGTTCCTATTATTATTATTATTAATAATTTGTCATTATTATCACGACAAAAAAAAATATGCACATTTCAGCTGGTAAAATTTTATTTATCTCCTTTCTTCTGACTAACATGCATTTTTTTGCATTCTTCCAATATTCTGCAATTCTTTTCCAATGTTAGGTCTATCACTGGCTTTACAATAGGTTTACCTTCCTTAAATCTATATTCAAGGGACACTTGTTTTTTTGATGGTTGTAAATAATTATAATCTTTTGAATTTATCATTTGCTTAATTAAATTATCCCTTCTTTTACATTTTCCAGTATCACATTTTTCAGCAGCATTGAGAAATGCACTAGTTTGCAACTGTCGTCCAAATGAAAGGCATTTCCAGCCGCTCGCCTAAATAAATAATATTAACTTAAATATCTTTTTAAATACATAGTTATGAAAATTATAGGCATCATAACACAAAACATCTATTATAAAATACCTAATATTAAGAAAAATCTGGTTGTAACACTTCCTCAACTTTCTCTTACAGAAATTAATTTAGTTAAAAAAATAATCCTTTTTCCTTAAAATCAGAAGAACAGATAACAATCTGGTCCAAAAGACAGCGCTTTCAACAAATCCGAATAAATCTAACGTTACAGATAACTCAGACCGTGTTAACATCAATTTCTCGATGAGATATTTCAAATAAAAGTGATAGGTTTATAACCATGCAGTTACCATTGCAATTTGAAAGAAAATTTTGTTGCCTATGCGAGAAAATTCCAAAAATCAAAAACCTATTCTATAAAGTCCCACTACCAGTTAACCGATTTTTCTAGCAAGCTTAAAGTGTACCTTAATGTTAGATAAATGGAAGACAATATATTGTAATGAAATTGCACTTTAGGCATTGCCCCAGAACCGCATAAAAAAAAAAAAAAAAAAACGGTAACATATTTCAAATAAAAGTGATGACATTTTGTGTGTAGTGAGTTGTTTTCAAGAAAATTGCGGCAAACTGGATAAAAAAAAGTAGTAAGTTCGCACATCCGTTTGTAAATTTTGTCCGAAACCTGCGGGTCAGATGCGCCGGTAGTACCTAAACAGAATATCAAGAAATCAAATTAGTATACCAAGTAATTCTGCGATTTTTAATTTTGAGATATTTTGTTCACATTCGCACATGAACACCTATCACTATAAATACTCGTGAACCGCGCTCCCTTTCACTTTTTGCTCTCCTCCGGCTTAAATTAGACTTTTAGGGGATAGTGAACTGTTATATGTAAGATCTATTATGCCCCTTGGTGCACTTTCAGGACACTGCTGGTCTCCAAGCAGGTTTCTCTTGTTACGAATAACACTGTCCATCACATCAGGTAGTGGGGCTGTAGAGACTCCTTGGAAGAGAAAATAAGGGCAACACTGCTAGACTCGACCATGAGGTTTCCAAGCGCAAATCCAGCGCGCTACCACTGAACTTCCATTCTTCACCGGTGTATATCCTTCTTTTCTACGGGTTCCCCTACTCCTCGCGTGGATTTATTGAATTTGGTTTGAAAATTAAAAAAAAAAACTCGTAATGCATGGATCACTGTTCTGGTTAGATTGACTTTTTTCCTATACACCTTTCTGTAATAAAAATTTGGAATTTAGATATTTAGAATCCATCATCCCCTGTTTGCGAGATCCATACATTTGGCTAACTCTAGAGTTACTTATGACCAAACAATCATAACTAGTTTCATACAATAATCTATCATTTCCTCACCCCTCTCCGTCTTAAAATAAAAAGAAAGATATTATGCTGTCCATCACAGTGTTTTTGTGCACTTTAAACAACAGAAAGGAAATAAGCTTTACAACTATCAGCTGCTTATAGAATGATTTTACTTTATTCAGAACAGTGCATTAAACAATAATTAAACATATTCAAAAAGTTCGAAATTCAAATATCTGATTTATTTATACGATGTAATTAACTTTTAAAACTGAAATCCCACTATATACTTCTACCTTATTCACATATGTTGTTGACAATATTTTCATTATTCGACAAAAAGTAAAAGTGATTATACAAACAGTTGTTGTGATGGTTGGTTCCGCAGAGCTGAGAAGCATCAGAGACATTTTCCGTGTTAGCCTGCTTCATTTTGTGGTCATTGACCGGTTTCGGGCATTCGCCCATCTTCAAGATGTTTTTGTTGAATAGTATAATAACATAGACTTGCACAGAGCAAATACAGTTAGTAGATATTATTTACCGGTTCTAGGGCCATTTTTTTTGAGCCCCAGGCACTTATGAATTTACGCCCGAAGGCAGGGGTCTGACGCGCGTCTACAAAATTACGATGAGACCCCCCATCTGATTTTTAACCAGGGAGAAAAAATATTTTTGATCCGCGGGATGGCATGCGAGGCATGCGGCTACGTTTTGAAAAATCTAGCTTGAAAACAATCTAAGGTAAAAAGAATATTTGTTAGCCGCGAGATGGGCATGCCTGACCTGCGGCTATGTTTTATAATATAAGGTCGAAATTTGTAAGGGAAAAAAATTTTTGAGCCGGGAGATGGCATGCGGCTAAGATGTGTAATATTTAGCTTGAAACATTTTAAGGACTTTAATAATGTTTTTGAGCCGTGAACTGTCATCCAAGTCGAGGGCTACTATTTTATAATATTTAGCTAAACACTTTAATATTTTTTGATATTTCATTCATGTTTACACTTATAATATTTTAGCTAAACACATTCTAAGGACTTTAACATTGTTTTTGAGCCGTGAACGGTCATCCAAGTCGAGGGCTACTATTTTATAATATTTAGCTAAAACTTTAATATTTTTTGATGTTTTATTCATGTTTACACTTATAATATTTTAGCTAAACACATTCTAAGGACTTTAACATTGTTTTTGAGCCGTGAGATGACATACAGAGCATGCGGCTAAGATCTTATAATATTTAGCTAGAAACATTCTAAGGACTTTAATAATGTTTTTGAGCCGTGAGATGGCATACAATATTAAGGCTAAGTTTTTATATTATTTAGCTTGAAACATTTTAAGGACTTTAATAATGTTTTTGAGCCGCAAGATGGCTTCCAAGTCGTGGGGGCAAACATTTTATAATATCTAGCTAAAGACTTTAATATTTTTTGATATTCAATACTTTGTGTATTTTTATGTATTTTGTTCATGTTTACACTTATAATATTTAGCTAAGCACATTCTAAGGACTTTATTATCATTTTTGAGCCGCGAGGTGACATACAAGACTAGGGCCAATATTTTATAAAATTTAGCTAAAGCTTAAATATTTTTTGATATTTTGTTCATGTTTAAATTATGTTTACACTTATAATACTTTAGATAAACACATTCTAAGGACTTTAATATTGTTTTTGAGCCGTGAGATGACATACAGAACATGCGGCTAAGATTTTATAATATTTAGCTAGAAACATTCTAAGGACTTTAATATTGTTTTTGAGCCGTGAGATGAGATACACGACATGCGGCTAAGATGTGTAATATTTAGCTAGAAACATTCTAAGGACTGTAATATTGTTTTTGAGCCGCGACATGACATACCGGCCATGCGGCTAAGATGTGTATTATTTAGCTTGAAACATTTTAAGGACTTTAATAATGTTTTTGAGCCGCGAGATGGCATACAAGGCTAGGGTTAATATTTTATAATATTTAGCTATACACATTCTAAGGACTTTATTATCATTTTTGAGCCGCGAGATGAGATACAAGACTAAGGCTAATATTTTATAAAATTTAGCTAAAGACTTAAATATTTTTTGATATTTTGTTCATGTTTAAATTATGTTTACACTTATAATACTTTAGATAAACACATTCTAAGGACTTTAATATTGATTTTGAGCCGTGAGATGTCATCCAAGTCTAGGGCTAATATTTTATAATATTTAGCTAAAAACATTAAATACATTATCATTCAATACTATTAATAAAGACTTTGATTTTATGCTTTGTTAATAACATTCTAAGGACTGTAATATTGTTTTTGAGCCACGAGATGGGTTCCAAGTCGTGAGCTAACATTTTATAATATTTACCTAAGGAGTGTGAGCTAAGTCTCTGTACGAGTCTGTGTTGACACACTGTCTGAAGAACGCATCCTGAAGATGGGCGAACGCCCGAAACCGGTCGACGAACACAAAATGAAGCAGGCTACCACGGAAAATGTCTCTGATATTTACCTAAGGACTTTAATATTTTTTGATATTCAATACTTTGTGCATTTTCATGGATTCTATTCATGTTTACACTTATAATATTTAGCTAAACACATTCTAAGGACATTATTATCAGTTTTGAGCCGTGAGATGACATACAGGACATGCGGCTAAGTTGTGTAAAATTTAGCTTGAAACATTCTAAGGACTTTAATATTGTTTTTGAGCCGTGAAATGTCATCCAAGTCGCGGGCTAATATTTTATAATATTTAGCTAAAGACTTTAATATTTTTTGATATTTTGTTCATGTTTAAATTATGGTTACACTTATAATATTTTAGATAAACACATTCTAATGACTTTAACATTGTTTTCGAGCCGTGGGATGTCTTCCAAGTCGAGGGCAAATATTTTATAATATTTAGCTAAACACTTTGATATTTTGTTCATGTTTAAATTATGTTTACACTTATAATATTTAGCTAAACACATTCTAAGGACTTTAACATTGTTTTTGAGCCGTAAGATGGCATACAAGACTAGGGCTAAGTTTTTATAATATTTAGCTTGAAACATGTTAAGGACTGTAATATTGTTTTTGAGCCGGGAGATGACATCCACCTCGAGGGCTAAGTGGTTATAATATTTAGCTAAGGAGGTTTAATAATTTTTCTATTATCATACAATACGATGAACAAATGCTTTGTGTTTTTTAGCTATTGTTAGACTATACTATGAACAAAGACTTTGATTTTTTTTTTTTTTTTGTTCTAAGGACATTCTAAGGACTTTAATAGTTTAGTCAACATAGCCTGGTGGCTTTTTATATTGTAGAATAAAGGTATAAAGGTACATAACGTTATCTGCGCTTGTTTTTTTAGTGTATTATTTTGTGACCTACTCTGAGTTCATCGTTCAATTAAACAAATTCGGATAAGAGGAGTGCGGCTAATGATCTATTCTATATTTTATCTCAAAATATAATTATAAGTATGAAAAAAAAAATAATGAAAAACAACCAATATTATTGGCTGTTACAACGAAATTTTTAAATCGTAATTAGTTTAATCGTATACCTTCCCAAAATACTTGAATTTGCCATTTCGAACTTTCACTAACGATTCCTAATGTGTAAATCAGAAATGAAAGGATTGCTAAAAAAAAAAAAGGAAAAGCGCTACAAAATGTTCCTTCTTCATTACCATAATTTTGGGTGAGGAAGCTTGAAAAATTACCAACCGAAACCCTTTCAGTTAACATTTTGCGTAAAAAGTAAAGTAATTCCTACTTTTCAGGCGGCTTAACGTCGAACTACCGTATAAGGTATATCGTGGATGGGGACGGAAGCACATAATTTACAATCAACATTTTTTAAAATGATACACATTTAAGGAGTATAATGCGGGACTCGAACTGGGGACCTCCCAGTTATAAGATCATGCTCATAACCACTACCAAACGCCCCTACGTTTAAGTATGGAAAAGGCATCATTAAAATGCAATGAAATTTTAGAATAGTGATTGTTAAAAGATGTTTACTAAATCAGGAGCAACTTAAACAGCTACTGAAATTTCTCTCAAAATTTTAAGTACCAAAATTATATCTAATTTCTTTACAATAACAAATGGAATAAAATTCTAAAAGCAATCTTATTTAAGATGGTACTTACTTTTGTAGCTATTCCATTTAACATCAATGAAACCATTTTTTTTTTTTTAAATTTTACTTGATTCTTGATTACTTGAATATTTTAATAACTAATTTGGAAAAACGCATGCGGCAAAAATATAATATTAGACTTCAATTGTTACGAGATTTCTAGCATATGCTGCAATAGTGGTATATCTGTAATTTCATATGTAATTGCGTTAAATAGTACGTTTATTTTGATTTTGACTCTTATTTTATTTTGATTGTGTATTAATATTACAAAGGTGGTAAAACTATGCATTATACTGAAATGGAACTTTGGAGGAAAGCATAAATTTCTGTTCCCCCAGAACCCTCCAAAAAATCATTTTTCCCAGGAAAATGTTTCAAATAAATATTAAATAATAAATATCAATATTTTAGATCATATATTTTGAGAAACATGTTTGCAAACCTATTGCAAAGTATGTTTTAAGCAATATTAATCGGCATTACGAAAATAAGGTGTGTTGTAACCACCTCATGTTCCGAATTGTATTAGTTTTTTTTTCACGTCCCTAACTATAGGTTAATGATACTTAATGGTTGTACCTGATATTACAAGGCAGTTTGAAAGGAAGCTTAAGATTGCGATTCCTCCAAGAAACTACCTAATATTCTATTTTTTGAATGGAATAAAATAAATTATTTCCTGTGAAAAAAACAATATCGTAAACATAATATAATAATCCTCTGAAAGTTTGTGACCAAGAGTTTGTCTTTAGCTCAAGTTATTTTTTGTCGTCATTTATACTAACAAGTTTTTTTTTCTTTTAATTAAAGGAAGACAAATTTTATTTTTTAAGCTGTAAAAATTATAAAGACTATTATTATTATTATTAAATAATTGATTCAAACAGTGAGTAAATCAATGCTTTCTCTTACTCCTAAAACAGCAAGTATTGCAACGTGTCAAATTTTTGAAATTGAATTTTCACCGGAAATAATAATATGTCTTGAGGTTTCCTGAGCACGTAAAAAAAGGTTTTTACCGAATGGTCTGTCGTGTGTGTGAGAGAGTGAGCGAGTGGGAGGGGGATATTCCGTTTGGATATCACTGTGGGATCTAGCAGGAAATTAGACGTCAGAATTCCTCTATTGGAAGTACCACTTTATTGAATGGATTTTTCAGTTTTTGCGATTTTTTCGAAAACACTAACGATTTTCTGTAAAGTCCGTGCACTATCTACCTACATAGATACCTATAACGTTAGTTTGTACCATTTTCCAGGGAATTTTTTGGGGAGTTCTAAAGGAACACTAGCGTTATGCTATTCTCATAAAAGCAAATATTATTATGCAATAGAACCATTGATGGAATTTCAAATTTGAAGAAAATCAGGTGAATGGAATTGCGACTTTATAGAATAGGTTTTTGAGTCTTTTGGAACTTTCAAAGAAAACAGCTTCAATGATTTTCTTTAAACTTGAAATGCACATCTTAAATCGTATCACATTTATTTCCAACATTTTAAAAAAAAAAAAAAATGAAATGATTTTGAAGTTTTTTTGGGACCTCCCGTTGTTTTTTTGTGGTGGTTGGTTCCGCAGAACTGAAAAACATCACAGACATTTTCCGTAATAGTCTGCTTCATTTTGGGGTCATCGACCGCCCATCATCAGGATGTTTTCGTTAAACCGTGTAATAACATAACTTTCGCAGAGCAAATACAGTTGAATGGCTTCATAGAAGAAGGGCATAAGTCATCTAGATCTAACTTATGCCTTTATTCCATGAACGAGTTAAGGCAGCAAACGTGGTCGCATTACAATAAAGAAATTCTCATTTTTATCCATACTAATTTATTTAACATTGAAAACCTTGAAATATATCTTAGTTTCATATTATAAACTAGTAAAAAAATATTTAGTCCACGTTATCGTCAGCTTCATTTTCCTCATTTCCTGTTGTAGGCCATGATATAAGTTCCAGGAAGAACTTTTTTGGTATGTACTGTATTAGTTTTTTTAGATGATCTATCTTTTTTACTTTGATAGGTATTTGAGTATTTCCATATGCAAAAGAACCGGGATTTCACCCCTTCGGGTTGACTCTATTTTGAATGTGCTTACTGAGATTCCATTGATGAATTTTCTTGCAACAACAGCTCCCTTATGCTGCGTGTTATATGAAAATTGACTAAATGAAGAAATACTGAAGAAAATTTTGTTCTTCTTGGCAACCGCTCTCCCTCTGGTCTTTCGGATACTGGGCTTTTTGTATAATATCGTGGCCACCAGCAGTGCCGGATTTAGATGAAAAGAGGCCCTAAGCTATTCCACTTCTTTTCTACGCATAATAAAAAATATATCATTACTGTGATACATATCAATATATTAAATTAAACATGTGATTTGTACTAACCTTTATAAAAAATGTGGCACGGATAATAAATAAAAAAAAGTCGAGAACACTTATTTGGACATTTATTCCCAGCACCATATAAAGTACTTGTAACAAAAACTAATCAAACATCATTTACAAAGAAATGAAATTCAAATAACGAAAATCATTGACTACGTAAATAAAATACGCAACAAAAATTATCATGTTTTCTATCAAATTAAATTAAATATATTCAATACATTGAAGATTAAACCAAATTAAATTCAGATAAATTTATTTTATAATAATTCGCATTTAAAGTTTAAGTATGAATTATTATGAATTTTAAGTCTTAAACTAAACCAAAATGGAACTATTTTCGATTCAGTGTTTTAGTGTTCACTGTTTTTAGAATAATGTAATTTTCATTTTGCTAACAATTTGAATGTAGTCCCCTCTAGATCTTGAGGCCCTAGGCTGAAGCCTAGTTAGCCTACAGGAAAATCCGGCCCTGGCCACCAGTCTTTGAATTGTATGATATTCCTTGTTTGTATTTTTTTAACTATAAACTTGCCAAGTTGTGTGCTATGTATTATTCTTTTTATTATCTGCCTCATTGTGTACAGACGATTTAGTTTTTTTAGAGACCGTTTTATTAAACTAAAATCTCGATAACATGGTAAAAAATTGTGTCCTTTCACTGGATAATAGTGCTCAATTTTGTTAAATCTTCCGGTATCAGTGAGGGCACAGAGAAGTCGAGAAAGAGCATGATTTTATTTTGCTTCGCACAGTTGTCTGTATAAATGTGGAGTTCTTCCACATCTGCCGCAGGGTCATTGTTTAAATAATCAATTAGAAACGAGCAAACTTCGTTGGGACTTTTCTTGGCATCTCCTTCATGATATAAGTAAATTTTCGCGTTATTTTCCTTAATGTTATGTATGCCAAAGACTGCTATGTAGGCCAAATAAATATAATCTAGAGCACAAAAGTTGATGATCGGAGTCAAATACCCTCCTACGCAGATGAATTTGTGTACAACAGAGGAGAGCACAAAGATATTATCTAAGCAGCCGCGACCCTCACGAAAACCTGACTGGATCTCCGGGATAATTGAATTTGTGATTCCCAAAAAAGCATTCTGTTTAATAATATTTGAGTAAAAATTTTAAGACTTACGTTGGCCAATGTAATCACCCTGTTATTATCAGGGTTATGTTTGTCCCCCTTTTTATGCAGCATGTCAGTTGCAAAATTTGTCCAAGCCATAAGAGCCAGTTTTGTGGCAAATGTTTTAAGAATTCATTTGATATTAGGTCTAATCCCGCGGCCTTCCTATTTTTAGTTTTCGAAGTACTAAACAGAATCTCTTCTGTTGTAATTGGCTCATCTAAATAAGGGTGCCCAACACAAAAGAAAACAGTATCAACAAATAATGGATGCTTGTAGACCCCCTGAAAATATCTTTCCCAAGCACCATATCACTGTAATTTACATGTAGTGACGGAAATAAATGTACAGTTCAAAAGAGAAATTCGGAACTTATTCTTATTACCCCACCCACATGGATCCCAATATTTAGCAAGTGGAATAATTCCCAATAATATTCCATAATGTCTTTTTGAGAACTCCAAAAGTACAAGTTAGGACCATCATAACATTATCATTTTTTTTCATTATCATTAATTATTATTAAACCACTATTATTAATTAATGTTTAATTATTAATTAATATATCTAAGTTCAAACAAATTAGGCAAGGGCTTTCACAAGGTCGGTTCTCAGTCCATCTCTATTTAATATCTATTTATAACCTAATAGATGGCATTATAAAAAGTTTGACAAACAAGTTGACTGGCGCAGAGGCTCTACTGTACGCTGACGATCTAGTGATTTGGGAAACAAGTAGCACCATCAAAACATTGGAAAACTGGACAAATGCGGCGCTAGAAATAACAGAGAACAATGAATTTGTAGTTAATCCACACAAATCTGCCTATCAATTTTTCACGTTATCCATAAAGCAGCACGATGTTGACATGAGGATGAAAAGTATTCCGTTAGAAAGTTCTAGAAACACTAAATGCCTAGGAATGGCCCCCGTCAATAAATTGACGTGGAACAGGCAGGCAGAACACGACGTAGAAAAGGGCAAGGCTAGATAAAATTATTGAAGCGTTTGATAGCTATAAAGTGGGGCGCGACCTCAGATGTACTGAGCACTGCATATAAAACCTATATTAGACCTTAATCGAATATGGACCTGAAGTTGTGATTACGGCCTCAACTAGGTCCTAACTAAACAAGATATGGTGCAGAATAAGGCGCTTCGATTCATACAGGCGGAGCCAAGTCTACTCTTATCTCCGCCATAGAATTACTCTCTAAAGTTGAGCCTCATAGGCTTAGAAGAAACAAAAAGTCCTTGTTCTGAACGAAAGGAAATGTCTAGACAGTATACTTGGAAGCTGCACAGCGCCTACAACCACAACAATCTTTTATTATCGTAGCTAAGAAGCTTCTAAAGGATACAGGCCTCGACCTGGAACAACGCGGAGGGGCAGGGACTTTAATGGTATGGATTTGCATCTCTTACTAACGAGGCCATTGAGAGAGCAGTAGGGTCTCTAAAAAGTAAGAAAGCGCCCGTCCCTGACGGCATCCCTAATGAGGTGCTTAAGACCTGGTTTGTTGCTGAGAATGTTTAACATCTGTCTGAAAGCTGGGGTTTTCAGTATCTGTTGAAAGGTAGCGAGGCTGGACCTCATTAGCAAGGTCTTCTCACTGGCCTCCATGCATGCCCGATACAGCGGGCAATTTATACGAGAAGCTCCTCAGAAAAAGTCTGGTGCAAGATGCAGGAGACCTATCGCCGAGGCAGTATGGTTTCAGGTCAACAGTAGACCCAGTCCTAGAAGTCATTGAGGCAGTACGCAGGGCGGAGGACCACAATCTCGTCGGGTAGTTGTCTTAGTCACGCATGACTTGACGAACGCCTTCAACTCAATCAGTTGGGTGGATATGCTGCGAGCGCTGATGGAAACTTTTCGGGTTCCAAGTACGTCCTGCGGGTGATAAAAGATTATCTGCAGAACCGAACAGTTACTTATCATACCTCAAGAGGACCAAGAGCATCCGCAATTAGGACGGGCACAGCGCAGGGATCACTCCTGTTCCCACACCACTGGAATGTGGCATATAACAGCCTGCCCTGACAGAAAATGCCAGTTCGTGCTGGTACGCAGATGACATGGCAGTTTCCGGTCTGACTGCGAAGAGCCAAAAAGCAAAAAAGCTTTGATGAACAAATTTAGAGTACAGCGTTTAGGGCCGTGAAGAGTGTTACATCCCTGAGTAGGCTGATGGCGAATGTTGGCGGCCCCCGGGCGGGATGCTAAGTGTGACCCACTCGATACTCCTTTACGGAGCCATATAGGAAAAGAATGGCTCGAGTGCAGCGGCTTGATGCGCTGAGAATTGTCTCTGCCTTCCGCACGGTGTCAGCCTGCGCTGATAGTAATTGCCGGAGTGATTCTGATTGCACTCGTTGCAAAGAAACGTAAGGTGCTTCATGAAAGGAAGGCGGAGGGGAGTAGGGAGACTTTCTCCAGGAAGGAGAGGAATCGAAGCAGGCTTCATGGAAGAGATCTGCGAGGTCGATGAACCACTAGGCTGATTATGGGGATAAAGAAGTGGACTATTACATCACTGAACTCCTGAGCATACACAATTATTTCAGGGAGTACCTGAAGAAAATAGGAAAGACAGAGGCTGAGGAATGCCTTTACTACCCGGCAATAAAGACGATGCTTTCCACATCTTTTTTCCTGCGGTCGGTAGGAACAGCTGCGGGGTGACCGAGGCTGGTCACCAGTGAATCAGGCTAGGCCTAGTATCAGGGGGACATTTTAACCGGTAGTCCAATTTGGTGTCCGGCACTGCAGAGACTCTGCGCGCGAAAGCCGCTTTCACCCCTCAAAAAGAAATGTTCCTATTATTATTAATTTATTCCTATTATTATTATTAATAATTTGACATTATTATCACGACAAAAAAAAAATATGCACATTTCAGCTGGTAAAATTTTATTTATCTCCTTTCTTCTGACTAACATGCATTTTTTTGCATTCTTCCAATATTCTGCAATTCTTTTCCAATGTTAGGTCTATCACTGGCTGTACAATAGGTTTAGCTTCCTTAAATCTATATTCAAGGGACACTTGTTTTTTTGATGGTTGTAAATAATTATAATCTTTTGAATTTATCATTTGCTTAATTAAATTATCCCTTTTTCTACATTTTCCAGTATCACATTTTTCAGTAGCATTGAAAAATGCACTAGTTTGCAACTGTCGTCCAAATGAAAGGCATTTCCAGCCGCTCGCCTAAATAAATAATATTAACATAAATATCTTTTTAAATACATAGTTATGAAAATTATAAGCATCATAACACAAAACATCTATTATAAAATACCTAATATTAAGAAAAATCTGGTTGTAACACTTCCTCAACTTCTCTTACAGAAATTAATTTAGTTATAAAAATAATCATTTTTCTTAAAATCAGAAGAACAGATAACAATCTGGTCCAAAAGACAGCGCTTTCAACAAATCCGAATAAATCTAACGTTACAGATAACTCAGACCGTCTTAACATCATTTCTCGATGAGATATATCAAATAAAAGTGATAGGTTTATAACCATGTAGTTACCATTGCAATTTGAAAGAAAATTTTGTTGCCTATGCGAAAAATTCCAAAAATCAAAAACCTATTCTATAAAGTCCCACTACCGGTTAACCGATTTTTCTAGCAAGCGTAAAGTGTACCTTAATGTTAGATAAATGGAAGACAATATATTGTAATGAAATTCCACTTCAAGCAGTGCCCCAGAACCGCATAGAAAAAAAAAACGGTAAAATATTTCAAATAACAGTGATAAGACATTTTGTGTGTAGTGAGTTGTTTTCCAGAAAATTGCTGATGATAAAAAAAAGTAGTAAGTTCGCACATCCGTTTGTAAATTTTGTCCGAAACCTGCATGACAGATGCGACGGTGGTACCTAAACGGAATATCAAGAAATCAAATTAGTATACCAAGTAATTCTGCGATTTTTACTTTTGAGATATTTTGTTCACTTTCGCACATGAACACCTATCACTATAAATACTCGTGACCGCGCTCTCTTTCACTTTTTGCTCTCCTCCAGCTTAAATTAGACTTTTAGGGGATAGTGCACTGTTATATGAAAGATCTATTATGCCCCTTGGTGCACTTTCAGTACACTGCTGGTCTCCAAGCAGGGTTCTCTTGTTACGGATAACACTGTCCATCACATCAGGTAGTGGGGCTGTAGAGACTCCTCGGAAAAGAAAATAAGGGCAACACTGCTAGACTCGAGCATGAGGTTTCCAAGTGCAAATCCAGCACGCTACCACTGAACTTCCATTCTTCACCGGCGTATATCCTTCTTTTCTACGGGTTCCCCTACTCCTCCCGTCGAATTATTGAATTTGGTTTGAAATTAAAAAAAAAATCTATCAAACTCGTAACGCTTGGATCACTGTTCTGGTTAGATTGACTTTTTCCCTATACACATTTCTGTAATAAAAATTTGGAATTTAGAAATTTAGAATCCATCATCCCCTGTTTGCGAGATCCATACATTTGGCTAACTCTAGAGTTACTTATGGCCAAACAATCATAAGTACTTTCATACAATAATCTATCATTTCCTCACCCCTCTGCGATCTTAAAATAAAAAAAAAGATATTATGCTGTCCATCACAGTGTTTTTGTGGACTTTAAACAACAGAAATGAAATAAACTTTACAACTATCAGCTGCTTATAGAATGATTTTACTTAATTCAGAACAGTGCATTAAACAACAATTAAACATGTTCAAAAAGTTCGAAATTCAAATATCGGATTTATTTATACGATGTAATTAACTTTTAAAACTGAAATCCCACTATATACTTCTACCTTATTCATATATGTTGTTGACAATATTTTCATTATTCGACAAAAAGTAAAAGTGATTATACAAACAGTTGTTGTGATGGTTGGTTCCGCAGAGCTGTGAAGCATCAGAGACATTTTCCGTGATAGCCTGCTTCATTTTGTGGTCATCGACCGGTTTCGGGCGTTCGCCCATCTTCAAGATGTTTTTGTTGAATAGTATAATAACATAGACTTGCACAGAGCAAATACAGTTGACACACTCAACTGTGTAATTACACAGTTACACATTTGTTTACGAATTACATAGTTAATATGTATCAACTGTATTTGCTCTGTGCAAGTCGATTTTATACACTATTAAACAAAAACATCCTGATGATGGGTGAACGCCCGAAACCGGTCTATACCACAAAATGAAGCAGACTATCACGGAAAATGTCTCTGATGATATACAAACATTTTGAAAAAGTCTAAGTTTCTAATAAAATGAATTTCAAATCTCCGAGAAAAATAATATTAATGCCTCGCATTTGTTTGCACGGATGGCTTTTACTATGTTGACTAAGCTAGTCAACATAGCCTGGTGGGTTTTTTATATTGTAGAATAAAGGTATAAAGGTACATAACGTTATCTGCGCTTGTTTTTAGTGTATTATTTTGTGACCTACTCTGAATTCATCGATCAAATAATCAAATTCGGAAAAGAGGAGTGCGAATAATAATCTATACTTTTATCTCAAAATATAATTATAAATATGAAAAAAAAAAAAATGAAAAACAACCAATATTATTGGCTGTTACAACGAAATTTTTAAATCGTAATTAGTTTAATCGTATACCTTCCCAAAATACTTGAATGTGCCATTTCGAACTTACACTAACGATTCCTAATGTGTAAATCAGAAATGAAAGGATTGCTAAAAAAATACTAAGGAAAAGCGCGACAAAATGTTCCTTCTTCATTACCATAATTTTGCGTGAGGAAGCTTGAAAAATTACCAACCGAAACCCTTTCAGTTAACATTTTGAGTAAAAAGTAAAGTAATTCCTATTTTTCAGGCGGCTTAACGTCCAACTACCGTATAAGATATATCGTGGATGGGGTCGGAAGCACATAATTTACAATCAACATTTTTTAAAATGATACACATTTAAGGAGTATAATGCGGACCTCGAACTGGGGTCTCCCACTTATAAGATCATGCTCATAACCACTACTCGCTAAACGCCCCTACGTTTAAGTATGGAAAAGGCACCATTAAAATTCAATGAAATTTTCGAATAGTGATTGTTAAAAGATGTTTACTAAATCAAGAGCAACCTAAACAGCTACTGAAATTTCTCTCAAAATTTTAAGTACCAAAATTATATCTAATTTCTTTACAATAACAAATGGAATAAAATTCTAAAAGCAATCTTATTTAAGATGGTACTTACTTTTGTAGCTATTCCATTTAACATCAATGAAATCATTTTTTTTTTTTTTTAATTTTACTTGATTCTTGATTACTTGAATATTTTAATAACTAATTTGGAAAAACGCATGTTGCAAAAATATAATATTAGACTTCAATTGTTACGAGATTTCTAGCATATGCTGCAATAGTGGTAAATCTGTAATTTCATATGTGATTGCGTTAAATAGTACGTTTATTTTGATTTTGACTCTTATTTTATTTTGATTGTGTATTAATATTACAAAGGTGGTAAAACTATGTATTATACTGAAATGGAACTTTGGAGGAAAGCATAACTTACTGTTCCCCCAGAACCCTCCAAAAAATCGTTTTTCCCAGGAAAATGTTTCAAATAAATATTAAATAATAAATACCAATATTTTAGATCATATATTTTGAGAAACATGTTTGCAAACCTACTGCAAAGTATGTTTTAAGCAATATTAATCGGCATTACGAAAATAAGGTGTGTTGTAACCACCTCATGTTCCGAATTGTATTAGTTTTTTTTTCACGTCCCTAACATAGGTTAATGATACTTAATGGTTGTACCTGATATTACAAGGCAGTTTGAAAGGAAGCTTAAGATTGCGATTCCTCCAAGAAACTACCTAATATTCTATTTTTTGAATGGAATAAAATAAAGTATTTCCTGTGAAAAAAACAATATCGTAAATATAATATAATAATCCTCTGAAAGTTTGTGACCAAGAGTTTTTCTTTAGCTCAAGTTATTTTTTGTCGTCATTTATACTAACAAGTTTTTTTTTTCTTTTAATTAAAGGAAGTCAAATTTTATTTTTTAAGCTGTAAAAATTATAAAGACTATTATTATTATTAAATAATTGATTCAAACAGTGAGTAAAGCCAGGCTTTCTCTTACTGCTAAAAGGGCAAGTATTGCAACGTGTCAAATTTTTGAAATTGAATTTTCAACGGAAATAATAATATGTCTTGAGGTTTCCTGAGCACGTAAAAAAAGGTTTTTACCGAATGGTCTGTCGTGTGTGTGAGAGAGTGGGAGGGGGATATTCCGTTTGGATATCACTGTGGGATCTAGCAGGAAATTAGCCGTCAGAATTCCTCTGTTGGAAGTACCACTTTATTGAATGGATTTTTCAGTTTTTGCGATTTTTTCGAAAACACTAACGATTTTCTGTAAAGTCCGTACACTATCTACCTACATAGATACCTATAACGTTAGTTTGTACCATTTTCCAGGGAATTTTTTGGGGAGTTCTGAGGGAACACTAGCGTTATGCTATTCTCATAAAAGCAAATATTATTATGCAATAGAACCATTGATGGAATTTCAAATTTGAAGAAAATCAGGTGACTGGAATTGCGACTTTATAGAATAGGTTTTTCAGTCTTTTGGAACTTTCAAAGAAAACAGCTTCAATGATTTTCTTTAAACTTGAAATGCACAGCTTAAATCGTATCACATTTATTTCCAACATTTTTTCAAAAAAAAAAAATGAAATGATTTTGAAGTTTTTTTGGGACCTCCCGTTGTTTTTTTGTGGTGGTTGGTTCCGCAGAACTGAAAAACATCAGAGAAATTTTCCGTAATAGTCTGCTTCATTTTAGGGTCATAGACCGCCCATCATCAGGATGTTTTCGTTCAACCGTGTAATAACATAAACTTTCGCAGAGCAAATACAGTTGAATGGCTTCATGGAAGAAGGGCATAAGTCATCTAGATCTAACTTAAGCCTTTATTCCATGAACGAGTTAAGGTAGCAAACGTGGTCGCATTAAAATAAAGAAATTCTCATTTTTATCCATACTAATTTATTTAACATTGAAAACCTTGAAATATATCTTAGTTTCATATTATAAACTAGTAAAAAAATATTTAGTCCACGTTATCGTCAGCTTCATTTTCCTCATTTCCTATTCTAGGCCATGATATAAGTTCCAGGAAGAACTTGTATTTTTTGGTATGTACTGTATTAGTTTTTTTAGATGATCTATCTTTTTTTCTTTGATAGGTATTTCCATATGCAAAAGACACTGGAGGAACCGGGATTTCACCCCTTCGGATTGACTCTATTTTGAATGTGCTTACTGAGATTCCATTGATGAATTTTCTTGCAACAACAGCTCCCTTATGCTGCGTGTTATATGAAAATTGACTAAATGAAGAAATACTGAAGAAAATTTTGTTCTTCTTGGCAACCGCTCTCCCTTTGGTCTTTCGGATACTGGGCTTTTTGTATAATATCGTGGCCACCAGCAGGGCCGGATTTAGATGAAAAGAGGCCCTAAGCTATTCCACTTCTTTTCTACGCATAATAAAAAATATATCATTACTGTGATACATATCAATATATTAAATGAAACATGTGATTTGTACTAACCTTTATAAAAAATGTGGCACGGATAATAAATAAAAAAAAGTCGAGAACACTTATTTGGACATTTATTCCCAGTACCATATAAAGTACTTGTAACAAAAACTAATCAAACATCATTTACAAAGAAATGAAATTCAAATAACGAAAATCATTGACTACGTAAATAAAATACGCAACAAAAATTATCATGTTTTCTATCAAATTAAATTAAATATATTCAATACATTGAAGATTAAACCAAATTAAATTCAGATAAATTTATTTTATAATAATTCGCATTTAAAGTTTAAGTATGAATTATTATGAATTTTAAGTCTGAAACTAAACCAAAATGGAACTATTTTCGATTCAGTGTTTTAGTGTTCACTGTTTTTAGAATAATGTAATTTTAACTTTGCTAACAATTTGAATGTAGTCCCCTCTAGATCTTGAGGCCTTAGGCTGAAGCCTAGTTAGCCTATAGGAAAATCCGGCCCTGGCCACCAGTCTTTGAATTGTATGATATTCCTAGTTTGTATTTTTTTAACTGTAAACTTGCCAAGTTGTGTGCTATGTATTATTCTTTTTATTATCTGCCTCATTGTGTACAGACGATTTAGTTTTTTTAGAGACCGTTTTATTAAACTAAAATCTCGATAACATGGTAAAAAATTGTGTCCTTTCACTGGATAATAGTGCTCAATTTTGTTAAATCTTCCGGTATCAGTGAGGGCACAGAGAAGTCGAGAAAGAGCATGATTTTATTTTGCTTCGCACAGTTGTCTGTATAAATGTGGAGTTCTTCCACATCTGCCGCAGGGTCATTGATTAAATAATCAATTAGAAACGAGCAAACTTCGTTGGGACTTTTCTTGGCATCTCCTTCATGGTATAAGTAAATTTTCGCGTTATTTTCCTTAATGTTATGTATGTCAAAGACTGCTATGTAGGCCAAATAAATATAATCTAGAGCAGATCGGAGTCAAATACCCTCCTAAAATCAACAAATGCTGCAAATACTTTTCTTCCTGGGAGACGCAGATGAATTTGCGTACAACAGAGGAGAGCACAAAGATATATCTAAGCAGCCGTGACCCTCACGATAACCTGACTGGACCTCCGGGATTATGGACATTTGTGATTCCCAAAAAAGCATTCTGTTTAATAATATTTGAGTAAAAATTTTAAGACTTGGTATACTTGGAAGCTGCACAGCGCCTACAAACGCAACAATCTTTTATTATCGTAGCTAAGAACCTTCTAAAGGATACAGGCCTCGATCTGGAACAACGCGGAGGGGCAGGGACTTTAATGGTATGGATTTGCATGTCTTACTAACGAAGCCATTGAGAGAGCAGTAGGGTCTCTAAAAAGTAAGAAAGCGCCCTTCCCCGACGGCATCCCTAATGAGGTGCTTAAGACCTGGTTTGTTGCTGAGAATGTTTAACATCTGTCTGAAAGCTGGGGTTTTCAGTATCTGTTGAAAGGTAGCGAGGCTGGACCTCATTAGCAAGGTCTTCTCACTGGCCTCCATGCATGCCGGATACAGCGGGCAATTTATACGAGAAGCTCCTCAGAAAAGGTCTGGTGCAAAATGCAGGAGATCTATCGCCGAGGCAGTATGGTTTCAGGTCAACAGTAGACGCAGTCCTAGAAGTCATTGAGGCAGTACGCAGGGCGGAGGACCACAATCTCGTCGGGTAGTTGTCTTAGTCACGCATGACTTGAAGATCGCCTTCAACTCAATCAGTTGGGTGGATATGCTGCGAGCGCTGATGGAAACTTTTCGGGTTCCAAGTACGTCCTGCGGGTGATAAAAGATTATCTGCAGAATCGAACGGTTACTTATCATACCTCAAGAGGACCAAGAGCATCCGCAATTAGGACGGGCACAGCGCAGGGATCACTCCTGTTCCCACACCTCTGGAATGTGGCATATAACAGCCTGCCTAGACAGAAAATGCCAGTTCGTGCTGGTACGCAGATGACATGGCAGTTTCCGGTCTGACTGCGAAGAGCCAAAAAGCAAAAAAGGTTTGATGAACAAATTTAGAGTACAGGGTTTAGGGCCGCGAAGAGTGTTACATCCCTGAGTAGACTGATGGCGAATGTTGGCGGCCCCCGGGCGGGATGCTAAGTGTGACCCACTCGATACTCCTTTACGGAGCCATATAGGAAAAGAATGGCTCGAGTGCAGCGGCTTGATGCGCTGAGAATTGTCTCTGCCTTCCGCACGGTGTCAGCCTGCGCTGATAGTAATTGCCGGAGTGATTCTGATTGCACTCGTTGCAAAGAAACGTAAGGTGCTTCATGAAAGGAAGGCGGAGGGGAGTAGGGAGACTTTCTCCAGGAAGGAGAGGAATCGAAGCAGGCTTCATGGAAGAGATCTGCGAGGTCGATGAACCACTAGGCTGATTATGGGGATAAAGAAGTGGACTATTACATCACTGAACTCTTGAGCATACACAATTATTTCAGGGAGTACCTGAAGAAAATAGGAAAGACAGAGGCTGAGGAATGCCTTTACTACCCGGCAATAAAGACGATGCTTTCCACATCTTTTCTCCTGCGGTCGGTAGGAACAGCTGCGGGGTGACCGTGGCTGGTCACCAGTGAATCAGGCTAGGCCTAGTATCAGGGGGACATTTTAATCGGTAGTCCAATTTGGTGTCCGGCACTGCAGAGACTCTGCGCGCGAAAGCCGCTTTCACCCTTCAAAAAAAAAATGTTCTCATTATTATTAATTTTCCTATTATTATTATTAATAATTTGACATTATTATCACGACAAAAAAAAATATGCACATTTCAGCTGGTAAAATTTTATTTATCTCCTTTCTTCTGACTAACATGCATTTTTTTGCATTCTTCCAATATTCTGCAATTCTTTTCCAATGTTAGGTCTATCACTGGCTTTACAATAGGTTTACCTTCCTTAAATCTATATTCAAGGGACACTTGTTTTTTTGATGGTTGTAAATAATTATAATCTTTTGAATTTATCATTTGCTTAATTAAATTATCCCTTCTTTTACATTTTCCAGTATCACATTTTTCAGCAGCATTGAGAAATGCACTAGTTTGCAACTGTCGTCCAAATGAAAGGCATTTCCAGCCGCTCGCCTAAATAAAAATATTAACATAAATATCTTTTTAAATACATAGTTATGAAAATTATAAGCATCATAACACAAAATATCTATTATAAAATACCTAATATTAAGAAAAATCTGGTTGTAACACTTCCTCAACTTTCTCTTACAGAAATTAATTTAGTTAAAAAAATAATCCTTTTTCCTTAAAATCAGAAGAACAGATAACAATCTGGTCCAAAAGACAGCGCTTTCAACAAATCCGAATAAATCTAACGTTACAGATAGCTCAGACCATCTTAACATCAATTTCTCGATGAGATATTTCAAATAAAAGTGATAGGTTTATAACCATACAGTTACCATTGCAATTTGAAAGAAAATTTTGTTGCCTATGCGAGAAAATTCCAAAAATCAAAAACCTATTCTATAAAGTCCCACTACCGGTTAACCGATTTTTCTAGCAAGCTTAAAGTGTACCTTAATGTTAGATAAATGGAAGACAATATATTGTAATGAAATTGCATTTTAGGCATTGCCCCAGAACCGCATAAAAAAAACAAAAAAAAAAAAAGGTAAAATATTTCAAATAAAAGTGATGACATTTTGTGTGTAGTGAGTTGTTTTCAAGAAAATTGCTGCAAACTGGATAAAAAAAAAGTAGTAAGTTCGCACATCCGTTTGTAAATTTTGTCCGAAACCTGCGGGTCAGATGCGCCGGTAGTACCTAAACAGAATATCAAGAAATCAAATTAGTATACCAAGTAATTCTGCGATTTTTAATTTTGAGATATTTTGTTCACATTCGCACATGAACACCTATCACTATAAATACTCGTGAACCGCGCTCCCTTTCACTTTTTGCTCTCCTCCGGCTTAAATTAGACTTTTAGGGGATAGTGAACTGTTATACGTAAGATCTATTATGCCCCTTGGTGCACTTTCAGTACACTGCTGGTCTCCAAGCAGGTTTCTCTTGTTACGGATAACACTGTCCATCACATCAGGTAGTGGGGCTGTAGAGGCTCCTTGGAAGAGAAAATAAGGGCAACACTGCTAGACTCGACCATGAGGTTTCCAAGCGCAAATCCAGCGCGCTACCACTGAACTTCCATTCTTCACCGGCGTATATCCTTCTTTTCTACGGGTTCCCCTACTCCTCGCGTGGACTTATTGAATTTGGTTTGAAAATAAAAAAAAAAATCTATCAAACTCGTAATGCATGGATCACTGTTCTGGTTAGATTGACTTTTTCCCTATACACCTTTCTGTAATAAAAATTTGGAATTTAGATATTTAGAATCCATTATCCCCTGTTTGCGAGATCCATACATTTGGCTAACTCTAGTGTTACTTATGACCAAACAATCATAAGTAGTTTCATACAATAATCTATCATTTCCTCACCCCTCTCCTTCTTAAAATAAAAAGAAAGATATTATGCTGTCCATCACAGTGTTTTTGTGCACTTTAAACAACAGAAAGGAAATAAGCTTTACAACTATCAGCTGCTTATAGAATGATTTTACTTTATTCAGAACAGTGCATTAAACAATAATTAAACATACTCAAAAAGTTCGAAATTCAAATATCTGATTTATTTATACGATGTAATTAACTTTTAAAACTGAAATCCCACTATATACTTCTACCTTATTCACATATGTTGTTGACAATATTTTCATTATTCGACAAAAAGTAAAAGTGATTATACAAACAGTTGTGATGGTTGGTTCCGCAGAGAAGCATCAGAGATATTTTCCGTGTTAGCCTGCTTCATTTTGTGGCATTCGCCCATCTTCAAGATGTTTTTTTTGAATAGTATAATAACATAGATTTGCACAGAGCAAATACAGTTAGTAGATATTATTTACCGGTTCTAGGGCCATTTTTTTTGAGCCCCAGGCACTTATGAATTTACGGCCGAAGGCAGGGGTCTGGCGCGCGGCTACAAAATTACGATGAGACCCCCATCTGATTTTTAACCAGGGAAAAAAAATATTTTTGAGCCGGGAGATGGCATGCGAGACATGCGGCTACGTTTTGAAAAATCTAGCTTGAAAACAATCTAAGGTAAAAAGAATATTTGTTAGCCGCGAGATGGGCATGCCTGACCTGCGGCTATGTTTTATAATATTTAGCTTGAAAACAGTCTAAGGTAAAAAATATATTTTTGAGCCGGGAGATGGCATGCGAGACATGCGGCTACGTTTTGAAAAATCTAGCTTGAAAACAATCTAAGGTAAAAAGAATATTTTTGAGCCGGGAGATGGGCATGCCTGACCTGCGGCTATGTTTTATAATATTTAGCTTGAAAATATAAGGTCGAAATTTGTCAGGGAAAAAAAATTTTTTTTGAGCCGGGAGATGGCATGCGGCTAAGATGTGTAATATTTAGCTTGAAACATTTTAAGGACTTTAATAATGTTTTTGAGCCGTGAACTGTCATCCAAGTCGAGGGCTACTATTTTATAATATTTAGCTAAACACTTTAATATTTTTTGATATTTGATTCATGTTTACACTTATAATATTTTAGCTAAACACATTCTAAGGACTTTAAGATTATTTTTGAGCCGTGAGATGGCATACAATACTAGGGCTAATATTTTATAACATTTAGCTAAACAC